>NDGM011143330.1:587-11288 GCA_002564305.1 Octomys mimax | reverse complement strand
TAATCACCAAGGCCACCGCTAGATTTATTAAACCTTCTAACGTGAAAAGTGCGGGAGTCACTTTGTTGTCCCCGAGACACAATACCTCATGCTTGCAAGTTGCAGAGGAAGAGGTTTGCTCTGGTTCACATTAGGAAATTTCAGTCCATCGCTGGCCCCGCAGAAGTAGCATGGCAGAGGTTGCAACAGAACAGAAGCCGCTCCTGTCATGGCGGAAAGGAAGGCAGCAGCAGGGAGGAGCCAGCGAGGGAGTCCTGTTTCCGGTCATGCGCAGTGACTGCCTCTTCCGGCCGGACCTTAGCTCCTGCAGCAGGTCCCTTATGCAGTGTCTCCCCGTCTGGCTCAGTGGTCTTCAAAGCCCCTGCCTCTGAGCATGGGGACCTGTGGGTGACATTCTATAGCTAAACCCCAACATTCCACCCCTGGACCTCAAAAGACTAATGCACATCTGCATGCCGAGCACTTCTCGTCCCTCTCTAAAAATCACCAGTCTTAGTAATTTCAGCAACTTTGAAAAGTCCAAGTTTTGGAGTTTCCTCTGAGACTTAAAAATATGTAAAGGGCAGAGTAAAGAATTATATATGCGTGCTACGTTTTATTAGGGAAAGGCATGATAGTTTTGTCACCTTCTCTGCCAAGCACAAGGAATTATCTCAGGTGGCAGAACCCTAAAATTGAAGACTAACTTGGATCACTAATCAAGTAACTCTGCCAAAATCACGAGTAGTGGATTTGAAAGTACTTTCGCATTGTGTGGTAACTGATAGTATGCTCCATTATTAATCAAAAATATAGAATTTGGAACACACATTTTGTAGAAGGCCTATTAAGCAATACTATACAGAGTTGCTCGCCAAGAAATATGCGTCAAATCAGGAATATGGAAACATTACTGGTTTTCCTGAATTTTTAGCGGAGTCCATTCTAGCAAAACCGAATTCAGTTTACCCCTCCACCTTTGATGTCCACAGGTCACTGTAAATAGCTAACTCGGGGTGAAACCCCCTGTGCGTTGCAGACCAGGGATACGGCTCATGTCTCCTCTGCATCTGCACGGCATGATCAAGCTCTCTTCAAGTTCACGCTTAGTAACCTCCCCGACCAAGACCGGCTGAAGAGGGGCCAACGGGAGCTCAGGCCTGTGGGAGAGCCGGAGGTGGGGGTGGAGGTGTTTCATGGTGCGAGGCTACAGGTGGAAAGCCAGAGGAAGAGCTGCTTAAAAAGTAAGTTTTACTTCTGCACAAAAAAGGAATAAGGGCCGGCCAAACAACTCAGCGGGTTAGGGCTGGGGGTTCAATCCCCGGGCCTGCCGTGCCGGCCCCGCCCCCGGGGCACGCTGTGACGGCACCTGAGACTGGGCGTGGTGGTGCGCCTGTAATCCCAGCTCTTGGGAGGCTGAAAACTGGTGGATCGCTACGAGTCCGGTCTAGTAGTGAGACCCTGAGCACCCTGTAGACCCTTCCCTAGAATAAAGATCGAAGAAAAAGGAATAATAGGATTTTTGTAATAGGAGAATTGCATGTCAAAAATGTTGTTCCCCCGGTGCAAAATAAACAATGGGAAGAATAAGCTGTGCTTTAGATTTTGGCTAATAAGATACAGTAAGGGCTAATAAAATGTGGCACATAGCAGTAATACTAGGAGATTTCCAAAAAAGAAAGTGATGAAAATAAATGTAAGTTATATAAGTTATCATGTCCATCATTCAATCATTCTAAAGCCCTCATTATTCCTTTTGTCCGTAGAAGTAAAAGCTGACCTTACCCCGATGAACATAAACTGCAAGAGAAAAAAAATGGACAATGGATTATTTTAAAAATTATTAAAATATTTATTTTAATCAAAACCTATATTGCATGTAGAAGAACAAATGTAATTGTTCTCTTAACAATAAACTAATAGTAAATCCTAGGTATTAAATCGACTTAACTTTATGGTCATATTTTGTTTTATTTTCTGCTGACAAGATTTTTTAAGCTATATTACTTCCTTTTCTTATGCGGTCTTATGTTATTTATCATGGAGACAAAATGGCTGGCAGAAACAGTTTATAAGGAGGAAGTCAGCTTTGTTTCAGTTTCTGAGATTTTGGTCCATGGCCGGCCGAAGGTGCCCTGGGCGTGGGACGAGGCAGAGCCTTGTGGCAGAGAAAACGCTGAAGAGCAAAGCAGCTTGCTAAGCGGCGGCAGGGAAGTGAAGTCGGGGCAGGGCCCGATGCCCAGCGTCGCCCTCAACAGAACACGCCCAGCGGCCTAGCTCCCTCGTGAAGGCCACCTCCTAAAGCTTTCTACAACACGCTAATAGCAGGACCAGCTCGTCACTAAGCCTTTAACGTATTGGACCTTTAGGGCAGATCTAAAAACGAAACCACAATTCTTTTTCCCCTTATGTGATTGTTTTTAGTTCATTAAAGCTGCAGAGTAGTGGGGTTCACCGTGCTGTCATCAGACACGCATAGAAGACACTTCGATCCTGTCCAGGGCCCCCATTGCCTTCTCTTACCTGTCCCTCCTTGTTTCTCCACCTCCTTAGTGTCTAATGTCCTATCTCCTATTTTCATGTCATCTCTTTGTTATATAATTTCAAATAAATATGCAATGTTTGTCTTCTGAAAACAGTGAAGTTATATGAGAACAAGGACAGAGGGAACCCTAAACTTGGTTATGACCACAGGAGTTTCTTATCTGGGCAAGAAAAAGAAAACCTTGCAGAAGAAGGCTGAGCAGCATACGGCCGGTTGGAACTGCTGACCTGTTTTGGAACACTCAGGCCCTCCACCGTGCCTTCTCCCTAAGGACATGTAGGAAGCTTCAAAGCTACGTTCATCATTCATTTATTCAGATAATTGTATACCTTACAACCTCTGAATCTGCAATTCTAAAAGTTTAATGTTATTTTCCTATTGTGTGCATGGTCAATAAAGTCTAAAATAACAGAACCATTAAATGACAATGTTTCAGCTCCTGTTCTTATGTTTTGTTTTTGTCTTTCAGTAGGCTGTCAGAACATTTAATGGTCATTTCATTCAAAAGTGAAACCAAAAAAATAAAGACGATTTACCAACCAGTGCTCATTTTATACCCTTACAGCTGATACAAAATGGAATAGTTGTCTTTAATTCAAATTAAGGGAGACCATCAGATTTGACTTGTAAAAAGCAAGAAATCCATAGAGCAGCTTCCAGAATTATAGTCCTTTGAATTTAATTATTTGGGTAAATATATTCAAAGCATAGCAGGAGTTAAGATTTATCCCTATAAAGCAATGAGGATTTTGTAGCATTTTAAAAGCAAATGAGCATAAAAATAGTGATACGGAGAATTTGGGGTTAAGATATAATCCATCTTTTAGATATGAGCTTATGTGCATAGATTTAAGTGAAGGTCACAGTCAGAGAGAATGTACAGCGAGGCAGAGCACATTTGCACCGGTATGTAGCTCTCACAGAACCACGCTGTGTAGAACACAGGTCATAAATATGATGAAACTTTATTATTTATTTATTTTCACTTTATGGAAGAAGGTATAAAACAAAATTTCATAGCAAAGTATCAGGGGAGTGACAATAGTTACTGCATTACCTGTTGTTACCGTTAAAGTACTTGCTCAGGTTATAAGACGCAGGTAGAAGAGTTTCTCCAGCCCATATTGGCACCAGCCTTCCTTTGCAACGAACCAAGAGGCCCTGACGGTGTAATGAACTTGCATTTTTCTTTTTCTCTGTTATCCTTGCCCCTTCCACCCACCCTAGTTCCTATTGCCCTTTGAACAGTTTCTTCCCATTTAGCAGCATCTATTGTACATTTTAGACCTCATCTATTCTTTCAGTTTATCATACCAGGGAGATGATGCAAAGTTTATTTATGTATTTATTTGTATTTTAGGGAAGGGTCTACAGCGTGTTCAGGGTCTCACTACTAGATCAGACTCCTAGTGATCCACATGATTGCAGCCTCCCAAGAGCTGAGACTACAGGCTTGTGCCACCACGCCCAACCTCAATTGCTGTCTCAGCGCACCCTGGGGGCAGGTGGGCAACAAAGTTTACAAATATGAATCCGATTCATTTCGTTTAATAGTGTGGTCTCAAGTTGCAGCTATTTACCAATGAGAGTCTCAAGTTTACATTCTTTAGGACTGAATAATGCTCTGTTGTATAAAAACACCATTTTTTTTATCCATCCCTTGATCCACGGACATTTAGGTTGTTTCCAAGATTTAGCTATGAAATATTGTGCCAGTATAAACATGAATATGCGTGTGTTGGTGTGGTATGATGTTTTAAATTATTATGGAACAAATACCTACAAAGGGAATAGCTGACTTGAGTGACATCTCTGTACTAGTTTTTTGAGGAGTCTCCACACCGGTTTCCATGGTGGTTGCACCAGTCTACACTCCTGCTGGCAGTGCAGAAGGCTCCTTTCCTCCCACGGCTCCCTCAGCATTTTTAACTGGTCGTTTTCTTGATAACAGCCATTCTTTCTGAGACAAGACAGAATCTTAGTGTTGTTTTAATTTGCACGTCTTGAATAACCAATATTGTTGAACATTTTTGAGATATTTATTTGCCATTTGTATTTCATCATCTGAGAAAATCATATACATCTCAGATGCTTATTTTTTTGGACTGGATCTTTGAGTTTTGGGCATAGTTTTTTTTATTTTCAGGGCCTACAGGATGTTCAGGGTCTCACTACTAGATCAGACTTGTAGTGATCTGCCTGTCTACAGACTCCCAAGAGATGGGATTACAGGCACGCACCACCACGCCCAGTCTCAGTTGCTGTCTCAGAGTGTCCCACGGGCAGAGCTGGCATAGCAAGCCTGGGAATCAAGTTCCTGTCCCCTGCGCCTGCTTGCAGGTGCATTAATCCACTGAGGTATTTGGACAACTGTAGATTTTTAGCATTTATTTATATGTTCTGGTATAAACCCTTTGTTTGTGGGACATTTGGCTAATTATTGTCACACTTTACAGTTTGTTTTTTCACAGTTTGTGATTTCTCTTGATATGCAAAGGATTTTTGATAACATGAGATCCTAGCTGTCAATTCTTTGAAGTGTTTCCCACGTGGTTTGGGTTTTTTCATGAACTCTCTTCAATAGTTGTACTTATTTTATTTTCCAGAATAGTTAATATTTCTGTTTTTACTATTTAGATCTTTGCTCCACTTTGACCTTAGTTGAGTACATGGTGATATACATAATTTTAGTCTTTGGAATGTCAGGAGCCAGTTTTTATAGCACCATTTGTTAAAGATGCTATCTTTCTTCCAGTAAACATGTTTGGCCTATGTGTCAAAGACAAGGTGGCTGAGTGTGTTTGTAATTGTGGCTGCATCTTCTAATCTGTTCAACTGCTCCTCACATCTGTTTTTTCATTTTTGTGCTGTAGTAAGCCCTTTTTGATCCTTGTATTGGTCTAAAAAGTCTATATTTGTGATCACAAAATATGGTATTAGAATCTCACCAAGAGAATTCCAATCTACCACTCCCAGTGCAATGCACAGTAAAAATAAAGACACTAAACTGTATTTTTGTTTATGTGGAGCCAAGCAGCCCTAGGTCCAGGCATGAACGTGGTTCTCTGGAACAAAGAGTGACCCAGGGCCACACCCAGGTTTTATTCAGTCGAGCAGGAAGAGTGGTTTGAGAAAACAATGACTGAGAATTGTGGGCAGCAGGTGAGTACTGTGAGCTGGGCTGGGGAAGCGGCCTGCACGCACCTCTGTCATGTGCAGGGAGAAGGATGCACAGAAAAAGTAACTAGCATTATATTATTGAGAAAGTAGCTAATGTGTTTGGGTCTGGTGCTTCAGCTCTGATGTGTAATCTTTCAAGCCCCAGGAAGTCGTAGCCTCTGTCTGGAGGCTGGATCCCAGTGGACAGCGTGGAGCAGGGGCTCTTCATCCAGTGTGGGTTATCAGGGAAAGACACACGATGTCTTCAAGAACGACCACCAGCACCTCAGCTAGACCAATATGCAATGCTTAAGGCCAATTGCAAGGAAAAAGAGAATTCCTAGCCAGCTCTGTACCTATCAAGACAAGGAAATAGGGCCAGGCTCAGCCAAAAGGCAGAAGATCACTCTTCTTTCAAAGAGAGCTGCTCAGGTGGTGCTGCACTTGGACCTTAGTTGAGCGCATGGTGATATACATAGTTTCAGTCTTTGGCTTATCAAGAGCCAGTTTTTCCATCACCATTTGTTAAAGATGCTATCTTTCTTCCAGTGAACTTGTTTGGCTCATTTGTCAAAGATAATGTGGCTGAGTGTATTTGTAGTTGTGGGTGCATCTTCTAATGTTTCCCTGCTCCTCAGATCTGGTTTTTTGGGGTTTTTTTTTTGCCAGTATCATGCCGATTTTATCACAGCTTTTTGCTGTACTTTCAAGTAGGAGCTTGTGATGCTCTTGCCTTTGTTGCCCAGAATTGCTTTTGCCATTCTAGGTCTCTTCTGTTTCCAGATGAATTTTAGGAATGTTTTCCCTAGCTCTGCAGGGTTTGCTAATCATATTTTCATTGAGATTTCAGTAAATTTATGTGATACTTTGGGGGAGTATAGCCATTTTCACTATGGTGGTTCTTCCTATCCATGACCAAGGAGTATCTTTCCACTTTCTGATATCCTTTTTGATTTCATTTTCCAGAGTACTATAATTTCCACTGTACAGATATTCTACTTCCTTTGCTAGATTGATTCCTAAGTGTCTCATTTTTGGATTGTGTAGTTGATTTCTAACTGGTGTTCAACTTATTACTCCTGTTGAATTAAACTAGGGTGGTGCTGGGTATGAGAGGCCCACCTGAGGGTTGCTGCCAGCAGTATAAAGGCAGAACAGGGGAAGCTGCCCAAATTTTACACTGTTAGGGATGCTGTTTGGAGAAGCTGTTGGAGCTGCTGGAAGCTGCTAGTTCTCTTGAGCTCGTCTGCTGCAGGACCTTATCATGCTGGCTTTCCTGATGAACTTTGGAGGACCTCTGGGTCTCATCTTGAGCGTGACTTCCTGGCTCTGGAGGGGAAGATGGTGCACTGCTCAGCCTCTGGAGAAGCTTGTCGCTTTGGCATTCCCGATGGGAACCCAGCTTTCCTCATCACTGGGGGAACTCAGGACCTCACTGTTGCTGCGGATGGCTCTGGTACTTTGGGGAAGCTCTGGTGCTTACCTTGAGCATTGCTTCCTAGCTCCAGTTCAGATCCCTGTGCCTGCTGGCACAGACCCCTCATCCTGTGGCATCAACTTTGTAGCTTCCACCACTGACCTTTGGACCTTTCCAGCACAGATCTGTGAAGTGGTCCTGCATGGGATGCTATTAGGAGCTCCGGGCTCTCAGCTGCATTCTTAGTGTTTAGTGTGTGGATAGGCTTCCAGCACTTGTTGTATATAATCCTTTGAGTGATTCATTATAAAAATATTATATAATGTGTCCTGTACTATATTGTTTCCTTTGAAAAAACCCCACAAAAACAAACAAAACAAAACAAAAAAATAAACCCAAACCATGACACATGGTATTGTGGAGTATGTGGTTTCCTAATTTCTCTCTCAGTGAATTTGTTGTTTTTGTAAAGGAATACTATTGGGTTTTTGAGTGTTGATTTCATGTCCAGCTACACAATTGAATTTGGCTATTAAATCTGGAAGTCTTCTTGTGGAGTTTTTAGAGTATTCTATGTAGAATATTATATCATGTGCAAATAATGATCATTTAACTTTTTCCTTTCCTATCATATTCCTTTTATCTCTCTTGTCTAATGCAACTTTATTTTTGTCTCCCTTTAGCTCTTCAAAATGAATTCAACTAGTACAGTCTTGCTATCACTTTTGGGTGAAATTTAGGCAGGGTTTCCAGATTTTTCTGGTTATTTTTATTATGTTTTATAATTGAGTATCCATTTTTGTGGAAAATAGTATTATGTCTGAAATTTTAATACAGCCAGTTCTAAACATCTTTGATATCCTCATCTCTTTTAAAAGAAACCACTTCTGTTCCGTTTTGCAGGTAGCTGGCCTTTCTCAACACCAGGGAAGGGCATGTGCCTTTGCTCTTTTCCTATTGTATCCACTTAGAAGTAGGAGAGAGAACTGGGTAAAGGAACAAAAGTTTTCTTTCAACTGATGTGTGTCCTATCATAAACTGGCACTAGGCTGTATTTAGGGTCATCTTTTTAGGAAGACACTTCAAAGATGCTCCCCTGTGGTTCTCCCATCTGTAGATCTCCCAAGGAAGACAGAAGTCTGTCTCAGAAGGTGACCTGCAGATCTGTGTTGCTTTGCACACACAAGCCTTCTTGCTATTTAGTCTTTTTTATCCCTGTGCTGAACGGCTCCAAAGGCCCGGACGGGAAGGGTCCACACCACCCCACCTCCCCATCTTTGGTACCCTCACAGTTCCTGGGATCTTGTTTCCCCAAGACAGAGTCATCACACGCTAAGTCCTAGGGTGGTCCTGGTAAAGTATCCCCTTCCAGGTCACTTCCCTTGACCAACAGGTCAAGCATCCCTCGGTGTAGAAGAGAATGTGGTTTAGTGAAGAGCTTTTGACCTTTTACTTCCTTCTTCCTGCTTGTTCTAGAGTCAGTTTCACATGCCTGATTCCACTACGTGGTCTAGAATCCAATGACGCAGTTCTAGAGCGACAATTAAGGAGTTTTCATCTAGCAATTCATGCGCGCACAACCTGTTTTCTCTGCTGCCAGGTAAAAACTTTATAACAATGAGTTTCAAACAAGACTAGAAACTTCAGGACAGGAATGCCCTCTTACTGAGAGACAGAAATCCAAGCTCATTTAAAAAAAATGCAAACATAGACCAAAGTAAATATTTGGGTTGTGATGATTTGGTTATAGAAATACGAAGAAAAATTTTATCTGTAAATGCTACCCAGACTTTGCATGACAGATAATTGCAGTGAAAACTGTGATGCAAAGAGCAGGGAATGTACAATGTAGTATTTTAATGGATTTATTTTATTTTTTACTTTTTGTTAATGGATTTATTTTAATAAAATGTTTAAAAATAAATATAGCTTAAGGATAAACTCATAAATTCAAAGCAGCTTTGAGAATGACACAAACACATAAGTATTTTCATTTCTTGTTTGATTTATTGATTTATCTTTATTTTCAAGATAATAAACAATACCTGAAGTGTTACAGAATTTCAAAAGAAAGTTTATAGGAAATTGACAATGGTTATTATATTACATATTGCTATCTTCAAAGTAGTTAGATCACCAGGTACAGGCATGCAACATTGATCAGCAGTATAAGCACTAATACATATTTCTCTTCCTTCATCTCTCCTACCCCAGCTGTTCTTTCCTTTTGAACAGTTTCTTTCCCTTTCACAATATGTGCTGTACCATTTGACTTTCATTTATACCTTAAGTTTCTTACTTTCTTATACTAGGGAGACAATACAATGTTTATAGTAGAAAGTCTGGTTTATTTCACTTATGAGTGTGGTCTCTAGTTGCATTCATTTACCTACAAAAGCCTTGAGGTTTTTTTTCTTTCTTTATAGCTGAGTAGTACTCCATTGTATAAAAGTACATATTTTTTATGTATTCTTTGGATGATGGCCATTTGGGTTCTTTCCAAGATTTACCTATAAATCTCACAACTATAAACATGGGTGGACATATATTGCTGTGGTATGATGTTTTCAATTCTTATGGAAAAATACTCAGGACAGGAAGAGCTGGGTTAAATGTGACCTATATTCCTAGTTTTGTTTGTTTGTTTGTTTGTTTGTTTTATTTGTCTTTTTGAGACCAGATCTTACTACGAAGTTCAGGCTGCCTTGAGCTAACTTTGTAACCAAGGTTGGTCTCAAACTTGAAATGATCTTCTTGCCGCTGTGTGTTGAGTATAGGCATGTGCCACCATGCTTGGCTTCTATTTCTAGTTTTTGAGGAATCTTCACACTAATTTCCAAGTGGTTGCACCAGTGTGAATACCCACCAACAGTGGAGTAGAGTTCCTTTTCACCACAGCCCAGTTAGCTTTGTTACTGGTTGATTTTTTTTTGTTAATAACCATTCTTTCTAGTGCCAATTAGTCATACAGATCAGTGGAATTTCAATTTGATATCTTCCTGCAGTCATACAACACATGATGTTTTGTAAAGACATATTTTCATGAAATGCTACCTTAGACATTGCATAGCATCTAGTGTGGAAAGCTAGATGGCATTTTGGCAATTTCAGTCTGCAAATGTCATTTTGAATAATAGAAGATGAGGATTGAAATAAGAGCCCTTTCTGGCCTTCTCATTCCTCTCAGAATCTTTCCTTTTGGCTGTATCAGCAAAGCACAACTGCCATTTAATAGGATTTCCTCCCCGGACCAAAACTCAGGAACGTCATGTGAATGAGACCCTCTACTGAACCCTCGGGACCCCTCCATACCCATGGAGCCCCCTCCCCCAAACCCACCGAGTGAGTGAGAACTTCTGCAACACTCTCAGGACCCCCAGATCCAGCCCAAGTCCAGATCCGGCTAGTGTGTAGGAGAGCTTCTGCACTCCACTGTGCTCCCTGGGCCAGGGGCACAGCAGTGGGGCATCACAGGTTCACTATTGTGCCAGAGGGCAACAACAGGTTCACTTCCAAGGGCTGCATCAGGAAGGAGCTGAACACAACAGCTAGACCCAGGCCAGGAATAACTGGATAAACTCAAACTTAATAGATCTGCACC
>NDGM011143329.1:0-26126 GCA_002564305.1 Octomys mimax | reverse complement strand
CTACCAATTTGATTTGAAACTGTCTCATTGCCATTTGTTTCTCAATAAAATTATGGAAAAAAATTCAATGTAATGATACATAAGAAGAAGTTAAGCCAGGTATATCACAATATTAGTCAGTGTAGGAAATACATTCATTCATTCATTTGTTCATTCATTCATTCAATAAGTATTTATTCCAACAGAACAGGTACTATTCTTTGGCATTAAGAATGTAACAACGAACAGAGTAATTGCCATAATTATTCCGTATGAAGTTCTTACGTAAAGCTACCTGCCTATGATTCTTTGTTTCCCATTACCAGGTTGTCGATCTGGGGCTGCCGCTGTGAGCCCGTAAGCATCCTGATGCAGAGTGTCGGGACTGAAGGTGACTCTCCACCTGCAATCTGAAGGAATTTCTGAGAACTGACCTCAAGACTGAGCTGAGTGCAGGAGTCCCTGTATTTCTGTATTCCTGTGTGTCCTATACTTCCACTGTTGAAAAGCTCATCTCTTGACTCTAGAAAGTGCCAATATGCCTATCTGAAATTCCTACATTTAGTCATTGAAATATTTGTGAAAATATCAAGTTATCCATTTCTATAGTCTTTGTTTAGAATTTAAATTAAGGGACTCTGAGTATTTTGTTAAAAAACACCTGACCATAGAATATGCACCAGTGGGTTTGCTTTCACAGCCCTGGTTTTTTTTTCTTTTTTTTAACATTTGGCTCTGTTGCTAGAATGAACCTTAATTTCATTTTAGGTCCTGTCATTGTAACCCAGTGTGGAAAGGAGACACCTGAAGCAGATGACACTCCTTATCACTCAGTCTGGTGAATTCTGTATTCCCCAAGTTCAAAAACTAAAACCTTGGGGGCCGGGGAGATAGCTCAGTAGAATAAGTGCTTGCCTGGCAAGCGCAGGGTCCTGAGTTCAATCCCTGGTCCTGCAAAATAAACAAACAAACAAATAAATAAAATAAAACAACCCCCCTCAAAACGTTAAATGATATTCTCTAAGCTAGCAAGTCGGAAAAAGCAGTAGGCCAAAAGCCAAGATTATCATGATCATAGTCATTATTTTTTATGTCCCTCCTTGATTTCTTATTCCTAAAAGTCTATCAAAGTATTTTCTTCTGGCAGATATTTTAATTTCACCAAAAAAGAAAAATTGCTGGAGAAATAAATGGTCATAGAAAAGGTTAGATTGAAAAATATAATCAAAAGCATATTTTGCTTCTTAACTCAATTAGGAAGTTTTAAGTTTGATGATTTGGAAAGATAATGACATTTAAACTGTACTGTTTCAAGGTGGCATGGGGACCAGTAGCACTTTCTGAGTTCTTACTGTTCCAATGAATTGGAATGAACACTTGGTGAAAGCGGGAGGTTAACATTTACTTAGGGCAAAACTAAAAAATGGGAATAAAGCACCTACCCACCCCCCAAAAAGAAATCCTCAAAGAGAAAAAGGTGCTTAGAAGGGAAAAGACGAGGTACATCCCACAAGCAGAATGAATCCCTGCGGGAGTGCTGTGGCATGAAAGTGATTGCTGCTGCTCTTTTATATTTCTGACAATTGATCCAGGTGGTCCCACTTGATCTCAGGCTGGACGATTGGCATCAGGTGCTAGGTGGGCTTGTTCACAAGTCAGGGGGTTGCCACTGGGGCCAGTGTCAGGGTGGCCTCATGCCAGAAGATTGGTACTGGGTGCAGGGCTCTGCTTGATCTTGTGTCAGGCTTGGGAGCTGCTTGTCTGCTCTGATGGTGGTTAACGAGTCTCTTCAATAGCAGATAGTGTCCACCTGTCCAGCCACATGACCATGCACTAGTGCCCTACTTCGATAGAAATTCTATTCTTTTACTAGGAAGATTTGCATCTCTGTGAATTAACGGTTTCATCGGATGTGTGAGGATCACAAGGTTCCAGATCCTCTGAACAGCAACAGAATCTTTTTTCTTTCTGGAAATTTAAGTAGTTATCTTTTCTTTACCCACATCCCCAACAATT
This sequence comes from Octomys mimax, assembly GCA_002564305.1. Lineage (NCBI taxonomy): Eukaryota > Metazoa > Chordata > Mammalia > Rodentia > Octodontidae > Octomys > Octomys mimax. Next base: position 24,131 of record NDGM011143329.1, on the reverse strand, counting down.
TCATCTAAGGTTCAGTTCTAGGCTGAGAAGGATCCTAGAAGTCTTGACTGGGTTGCGAATAAAGGGAACCTGAGGAAGTTCTGTATTGAAGAAAAGCAGGTTAATTTTAGGATCAAGTGGGTACTTAGCTTTGCCTTCATCTCCGCCTTAGATCACTCTCAAGAAATCTAGTTGTTATTAGAATGCCTGAACTCCCCTAGATAATCCTTGTCTGAATTCTTATGCAGGACATTATTTCTCCCTCAGTACTGTTGAATTTGGGGCTCGTTCCTTTAAAGTTAGTTACAGATGTGCTCAGGCTGTAGCTGAGCCCTAGTGGATGGCTAATTCTCAAGTGGAGGGTGCAGAGGAAGAGAAGGAAATTGCCACTCATGATGGCAGGTGGCTGGACACAGGATGTCCTTAACCGTTCAAAAGAGCTTTGTCAAGTGATTCTATTCCTACTTTTATTTAGAGAAACTTGTGTTCAGTTTGGTTGCAGCCAGAATTGTGAGAAGGATTCAGTTTGAGAGCTGAGGTACCACTGCAACTAATTTTCTAAAGACCACAGAGCCTTATAAAAAGTGGCGAGGAAAGAATCTGACCACAGGTCTGTCCAATCCAGAGTCAAGCTCACTGCTGCTTGTGCTGCCACTTCCTCAGCTACTGAGACTCCCTGTGCTCCTGCCTGTACATCCCTTGGGTGCTCAAGCACTTGTAGACCTCATATGGGTAACATTTTCCTACTGAACACTGCACTGAGTAACAAATTTGAAGATGAATATTCTGGCAAAGAAAATCTCAAGTTGGGTCAGAGAACACTTGTGCATCCAGCATAAGGGGTAAGTGTAAGGTGGGCCTATCTAAACTGAACAAAAATGGGAAATCTCCAGCTTAAACAGAGCAATTTTACCTTTCCAGAGCCCAATATAAGCCTAAAGAAAACAAACAAACAAGCAAAACTTTGTCCTTGGATGTGATAATATATTATCCAAAATGACAACCACAGCCACAGGGATCAAAGAGCTAGGAGTAGAAGAAAGACAGAAGATAAAAGTAATTCATAAAATGCTTCAGTGGCCTATATATTGTACCCATTACTGTTTCTTTAAACTGAGTATAAAAGAAATCTTTACAAGCGTGCCACTCACATGCGCTGTACTGTAATGGATATTGAATTAGAATTTTAGATAACTGGGGTTACTAGAGGAGTGTAAGGGGGAAAGCCTGTGGAATTCAGGATGACTGTTTTGGGAAGAGAAACTTGCAATGGCTTGGATAATTGAATTGATAAATTATTCAGAGAAACATTACTTAAATTTGATTAAGGGTTCATCTGTTGTCCTATTGCTTAATTGTATCTCAAGTCTGAGCTGGAAATAAATTTCTCTCTATCAAGTTTTTTATTGGGAGTGAAGGAAGATGGAGAAGAAAGTGGAAATCATTCAACAGGGACTCTTCTAGGCCCACATTAGACTTTCCAGTACACTCAGTGCCAAAACCTATGATTGCCAGAAAACAGCACAGCAAGACTATCCACAGCTGTGCAGAAATGCTGGGCGGTGTGCTGGATGTGGTTACCTATATGAATGGTATTAAGGACTTCCTGTCATTTTAAGAAAAAGGAAGTGAAGGGTGTGCATGCGCGTGTGCATGTGTGTGTTTGTGTGTGCACTGCATGCACACCTACTGGCTTATAAGCTTCTCCCTGTGTGAGTTTCACTTTGCATTTCCAGGTGACAGAAGGAGAAGGGTGAATGAATGAGGTGGGGACTTGAAAGAATCAGGGTAAGGTGGAAATCAGCTCACTTGGCTCTGTTTGTGATGCTTACATGGTGCTGGATATCATTTTCCCTTTCTTCAGCTCTGGGATGGCCTCTAATTCTTTGTTTGGTTTTACTCCCATAGTTCCAGGCTAACACATCTGTTTTTAATTTTCTCTTAATTACTAAAGCAATATATATTCAATGAAGAAAATTTGGAAACTATAGAAGACAAGGAAAATGAAATAAAACTGGCTCATAATTCTGTCACCCTGTAATAACTGCCATTAGTATTTGTTGTGTATTCTTCCAAGTATTGAGTTTTACAAAACTGGGCTGCTAGCATGCCTACTGCCTGATAGCCCATCTGCCACCATCCAGGACTGTTATCTCTGTTCTCATGTACCAAGCCCTCATCTATTCTTTATCATTCGGTACCTCCCTTGGGCTACTGTCTCTCCTGCTGCTGTCCTCATCCCTGCCTATACTGGTTTTCTCAATGGCTTCCCTCGCATCTTTCTGTCCACAATATTCCCACTAAATCACTCCTTTGCTCCTCATAATCACCTATCAAACTCTGAATTCTCAAAATGTCTAATGATCAGTCTGTCCCATGGCCAATGTCGCTGGACAAAAGCACGTCATGTCAACTGCTCAAAATTCTATTTCTCAAACATGATCTTCCTGTTAGAGGTGAAGTGTGCTCCTTCCTCTTGGCCTCTTAGTTTGATCTCTGCCCAGAAATCCCCTTAGTCTTTTGTGGCTTGAGTTCTGGTATTTCCTCAAATGGCCTCCAGAGACTCAGCATGACCACTGGTCATAGCGATGGACCACTGCAGCCAGGCAGTGAAAGCATTCCCATCTCTTCTAGCCTGTGTGCTTGAAGACAAGAATCCTACCTAATGGCACTGCAGCACACAGAAAGTGTTGATACAGGTAAATAAAAGAATAAATAAATGAAAAAAATCTACATAATTTGTCCTTTTCCAGTTGACAAAGGCATTTTACCTACATTATCACATTGAATTTTTTTTTTTAATGTATTTAGTACAGGGTCTCACTACATAGATTGGACTAGTAGTGATTCTCATGTTTTCAGCCTCCCAAGTGCGGGGATTACAGGCGCACACCACCATGCCCTGTCTCTATAGCCATCTCAGCATGCCCTGGGGGCAGGGCTGGCATGGCACACTGGCATTTGAACCCCCAGCCCCTGTATCTGCCTAAGCAGGTGTTTTAGTCCGCTGAGCTATCTGGCCAGCCCACACTGAATCTCTAAAAACAGTCTCTGTGATATTGGCTCAGTGACATTATTTTGACCACTTGAAATACAGAGATTTTTGAGCAGGACTTGAGCAGAGTTTGCAGTGCTAGCAAGGTGGGTAGCGGAAGCTTAGTGTGACTTTTGCTCTGCCATCTTTCTTGGAATTCCCCAGTAAAGTAGCCCCCAGGGCAGAAGTGGCCTCTTGGGGATGGCATGGGACACTGCAGCTCCATATACCCTGCTGAATAAAATTCTTTCACTTTAAAATAAGCTTTACATTTGTACAAGTTTAGTGAGTTAGTCTGTTGTGCAGGAGCTTTACCTACATATAACTCACCAGCTAATTTATTGTCAATTGCTTGGCTCTCTTCTTCCCTCAGGTAAAATTGCTTCTCCAAAAGATGCCCCACCCCATATTTATCATCTAGCTCCCTAAAACCTGCAATCATAAATGTCTCCAGAGGTCTGTTTAAACTCGATGGGAGAAACAGCTGTACCACAGCTTTCCCCAGTTGTGGGCTGAAGGCGGGATTTAACAGCTGTCTCAGTTACTCTTCTCTTGTTACTGGGACAAATAGCACACCCAAAATGAAGAAAGGAAAGGCTTGTTTAGCTCACAGTTACTGGAGGTTTCGGTTCATACCCAGTTGGCTCCAAGGCAGAGCAGCACACGGTAGAGAGCATCCACTCATGGCGGCGGCAAAAAGCAAGAGAGCAAAAGGAAGAGTAGCAGCAACAATGGCTGCAGAGAGGAAGCCTGTCTCTCTCAAATTGCATTTAGGCTGTCTGCCCCAGGCTGGGGAAGTACTCACACCCATAATCCCAGCAGCTCTAAAACCCATAATCCCAGCCTTGATCATGAATTAATCTCAAACTCTAGAAGTTCCTCCCCCATGACTGCATGAGGCTTTGGAGGGGGGGCAACTAGACACAGACCATAACAATAGTGTTCTTTGTGCATCAGTGAGTGAAGTGAGAAGTATTTACTCAATTAAACATCATATATGTCCAGTGCCAAGTTTATGAGCAGCATCTTAGCTACAAAAGTTACCTGCGGTGCATACTTGGACATGCTTTCAAGACCTTTTGCAATTTAGATGGGAAGAAACACCACCTTATTCTCCTAGATATGCAACTATGGTTCACTCTCCCCTCATCTGCACCACTAATGGACCTATTATATTTATTGGAAATATTTGGAAGATATAATGTTCCCCAGAGAGAAAAAAAATTAATAAATTCTTATATATCTATAAATTCATATATATGAGAAAAAGTAGGGGGGACAAAATTTCATGTTACTTAACTTCTAGACACACCTGCTCAACCTTGCAGAGACCCGAGTTATTATAAAAGGATAAAAAATGCAATGGGAGAGCTGTCAATGTGTACTTAGATTGTATTACTGAGGATTTTCATTTTACCTAGCAGAATGAGACAGGAAATCGATTATTTATGGAACATTCTTTATGGGAATTATAAAAACTCTGGCTTTCTACTTTATAGAATTATCTCCAAATTCAATAATCATACTTAAATGTTCCACTTCTTATTGTCACTCATAATGGCTTTCTTGATAAGATGTTCTTTTATTACTATAAGTATCTAAAGAACCTATCTATAATTATTTGTTGAAAAAAACATTATAAAATATCAAATGTACTGTATTCTTGTGAGAATATTAAAACAAGTATGTGGCAAGAAAGTGAATTCTTTTTTAATGTTCTACTTATTTGTCTTTATTAAGCAGTTTCTCTATGCAATTCAGGCTGCCCTTGAATTCACCTTATGGCCCCGCTGTGCTTGATCTTGCACTGGTCCTCCTGCTTCAGTCTCCTGAGAGTGGGGATTACAAGAATGCAGGGCCACTGGCACACGTGCAGTTTAGAAAGTGAACCCTAAATCTACATTTGAGAGACCATATTCTTGAATTCCTGCCCAGATCATCATCTAGTTTCATTTTCTTGTATTTTGGAATCTTGAAAACTGCATCTGTCTTAGATAGAGACCTTACATATGTGCTGCTGAGGCAAACCCATGGATGGAGACTTTGTACACAATGAAAATTTGCCAAAGTGTAGACAACTACAAATCCATAGAATAAAACACAAATCTAAATCCATAAAGCAAATATTTGAAATACAATAAATCACTCTGGATCTTTCTCTCCTTTTTTTGTGGGTACCAGTAATTAAACTCCAGACCATGTGCAGGCAAGCACACTGCCACTAATCTATATCCCCAACCTCTCCTCTCTTCTAATTTTGTCATGTATACATGCAGAGACCAAGGGCTTAATGAAAGGATTTCTTGTCACAATTGCCTTAAAGAATAAAACTGTGTTCTAGGAGTTCCTACATTAGGGGCTTTAAATTTCAAAATACTGATATTGTAGCAAAATATACAAATTCACAGTCTTGAGAGGACAAAAATGGGTTCTTTCCTCCACTATCAGCTTCCTTTTCCCACCCTCCTATGGTGGCTGCAAGCCAACTCCTGTGGCAAGACATTTAAAAATAACTGTGTGGCTCCACATTGATTGGCAACGTGCAATTTGGCTCCATAAAGTCTGCAAAATGAATCAGGAGCTAATGCTGTTACCTGCTTTACTTCAATGTATCTTTGTTTGCTCACTACAGGAAAAACAATTTAATAACAGGCAGTTTACAGTCTTGATTGTAGCTAGCTGGTATGGTTCAGTTCTCCTGCACTGGTAAAACTCAACCAACAGATTTGGTGGCTTTATTTAGTTTTTTTTAAAGTTAGTTTTAATGGCCCATTTGTGATTGAACACAGAATTTTAGTCTCTACTACTGACTTCTGGTACAGCTAGGAATCCGAGATTTTACCAAGAGTTTTTTGTCTGTAAGATACTAACATGTCTAAATGTGAAAGGCAATACACTGGTAATTTTGTCTGTATAATAATCCTGCTGCTGAACTTTTAATTGAACCCATCAATTTACCACCAGTTAGGACTGAACACGGACACAACCACCAAGTGCGAAGATGTTACTAGAAAAATCACTGGTTTGTGTTAATTGTAAGATCTACAACAGAGGATATTTCCCTCACCTGAAACCAAAGTATTAAAATTATTTGGAATAAATTTTATTAATGACTTATAGTATGGGTTATGGTCAGTAAAAATATAAATTTTAAAATTGTCATTGGGCGTTAGGCTTTTACTATGGCTTTCATTTATTATTGTTGATCATTATAGATGGTTATTAAATTGGGGTTTATGACTGACTTAATTTTTGTTGTGGTGATAACAGAAGAAAGAAGTTAGATTTATGTGAGGAGCTTTGAAAGAAATTAGGATCAAAAGCCACTTTATTCCTTTATTTTGAAAATGTTTTATCCTTTTCAACATAGACAATTCCTTGTCTTGACTCAGCCGAAAGGTAAGTAATCTAATTTGTACTAGGATTTGGGAATAATTATTGAAGAAGAGTAAAAACAGTAACAGAAATAAGACATAAAACAGAACATTTAAAAAATATCCATTTTCAGTCTCCAACATTCCACTCCCCAGGCTCGGGTCTGGTCTACCTTTCCAGTGCCCTAACTCACCCCGAGGGACCTGGCTCCCTGCCATCTTCTCTTTCACACCAAGGGCATCTATATTTTAACACCAGCTTCAGGTGCTACTTACAGTTTTCTGTCCTTTAAATTCCTTTTCCTGTTAATAAAAGAGAAAGAAGAAGAAGAAGAAGAAGAAAAAAGAAGTGGGGTAAATCTTTTCTTTCCTTGCTTTCTCTTCCATTCCCCCAGCCCCAGGAAAACAAACATCCGCTCACCTAAGATCAACATGCATTTTGAACCCAAATGCAATGCTCATTTTTCTACTTGGCTTTAAAGAAATTGACACAGTGGTCTTGTCTCATCTGGGGTCCAAGGAGGAAAGCTTTTAATATCGCACTGTGAAAAATAATAATTAATATCATGCTTGTTGTAGTTTATTTTAAAAGTAGATTAGTGAAATTCTCATTTAGCGCTAGTCTTGGATGAGCAGTATTATACAGATACTGAATGTTATCAAATGATTGATTTTTTTTTCTTGTATTTTAGGGAAAGGTCTACAGGGTGTTCAGGGTCTCACTGCTAGATTAGACTCCTAGTGATCCACCTGTTACAGCCTCTCAAGTGCTGGGATTACAGGCACGCCTGTTTCAGCACGTCCTGGGGATGGGGCAGCACAGCAGGCCCGGGAATGGACCCTGGGCCCCTACGCCTGCTTGCAGGTGCTTTATCAAATTATTTTTATATCTATTAAAATAACTTTTTTCGTGTATTACATCACTAGGAAAAATTACTGTGTCCTCTGACTTTAAAGTACTTCTTGAAGCAAACATGTAACAATGACTTTCTTTTGTTCCTGATATTAGTTGTTTTTACCTTTAAAAATGGCCAATTTGGGCCAGGGAGATAGCTCAGGAGCATAAGTGCCTGCCTGGCAAGTGCAAGGTCCTGAGTTCGATCCAAGATACAAAAATTACTAAATAAATAAAATAAAAATAAAATGAAAATGAAAATAAAAATGGCCAACATGGGTTTATCGCTTTCATTAGATTTTCTTAAAGAAATAACATTTGGATTTGTTAATTCATTCTATAATCCATTTGTTTTCTTTCATTGTTTTTACTTTTATTATTTTATTTTTCTTTGGTTTCATTTTTTTTCAAACGTCTTAAAATGGATTCCTAGATCAATTTAAAGCTTTTATTGATTTTTAACCTCTCTTTTCTTATATACTCATTAATATTTTAAAATTTCCTCAGTGTAAGGCTTTAGCTGTTTCTCAGTGTTTTGATGTGGCATGTTTTAAATTTGATTGCTGTCACTGCCATGTTTATTATTTGGCCCATGGATTGTTTAGAAATATGTCACCTATCTTCTGAACATTTAGATGTTTTTTAGTTGCAATTTTATTATTGTTATCTAGCTTAGTGTCACCATCAAAGTATGTATTCCAAATAATTTAAATTCTTTGTGACTTTCCAGATATTTTTACTTAATTCCTCTGAGAAGTTTGTTCCATGATTATTTTTTTGCTACTACTACAAAAGCAAAATGTCCTTGTGTTTTTATTTAAATTTTCTTCACTACTAGTGCCGTGTTCATCTTTTGGGATGCTTACCTTTTCTCTGCAAAGTTAAAAATTTTGAGAGTTAAAGTTATTTAGCCTTATTTCTTTATAATTTGTTTCTTCTATTTCATATTTCAAGATATTACTTCTGATCTTGATGCCTTAAAGGTATTCATAGACATTTAATTGTTAAAGATTTTATGATAGTGACAGTATAATAACTAAATAAGATACCAGGACAACATATATAAGCCAACCAGCCTTAAGCAAAGTGTATCCTACTACCTTCCCTAAAACTGATTTCTTTTACACCTGTCACTTTTCCTTGACTTATTTGTTCAAATTGATTGAAAACCTCTTACAGTAGCCAACATGATTTTCTATTAGGAGCTGTGCTAAATGATTTGCAGTCATATTTTATTTAATTTCAAAGCAATTCTGTAAGGCATGCATTATTATCTTTTCTTTGGCTTACAAGCAAGGAAAGTGTCACACACAGAGTCAGAGATCTGATAAGCAATGAGCCAGTGTTGGAATTTACATGGGCTTATTTCAGGGCCTGCCTAGTGTGGAATGTTAAGTTCATTCATTAATGGCACACAAATCACTAGTACGTACTTCTTGCCTTACAAATTTCTCCTGTTCTGCTTCTCTTTTTTTTTTTTTTTGTTTCATTGAGTTTTCCTGGCTTCCATTCCTTTGATTTTGACTTAGATTCTAGCTTTTGCACAGGTCCTTTGGATTGACAACTCGATTTTAATGTTCATTCTAGCTTTGATTTAGGACGTTTTTTGGTGCTTGCTATGTATGGCTGCCCCTTGGGCTTTCATTCTGTCTGAGGTTCAGGGCTGAGTCCACTGCAAGTCTCATAAGAGATACGCTTATGGCTTGTCCCAGAATTCTAGTAACTACTTGCATCAATGCCAATACCTCCTCTAAACATTATTTAATTCATTTTCACTTTTCTTTCTCTCTTTCCTTTCCTCCCTCTTCCATCTCCCTCTTTCTCTCCTCCCTCCACCCCTCTCTCTTTCTCTTCCTTTCTTCTTTTTTCTCTTACCAGATGGCTAACAGTAATGAAGTGGTCTAGATTAAGCATGAGGCACATGCCAGTGAATAACGTATGCGCTGTGCCTAGCCATGCTCATATTCCAGCTGAGAAGACAAAAACTATGACAACGATCACTGTGATAGAGTCACAAAAATATTCTAGCAACATTGTGGCTATTGTCATAAAAGAGGCATCACAGGAACTGGACCTTTGGATGTTTTTCAGATAGGTTGGGGAAAAGATGCTACAGAGAGGAGTGTTAAATTCAAATCACAGATCGCTACAGTATTTCTCTTGAAAACGGAATGAAAAGCCTGCAGAAAAGAGCTTTGCTGACTCTGGAACAAGAGCTACGATTTCAAAAAGAAGAGAAAATGGAATGATTAGGATGTTATAATTTTCGTTTGAACCTCTACTTTCTTTACTCTCTTCCTCCTTTTGCTTTACTCAGGGTGGCTTTGGTAACCACAAAGCTGTGTCAATGTACATGGAACTCATTTATGGAGGACAGCGATTTTCGCAATCAAGTCTGAGACCCCGAGGTCCACAGCACTCAGGCCTAGAGCCATTCATTCCTACCTAAATCTTTGCCTTTGGAAAGTAACTCAGTGAGCTAACGTTTTTTAATGTAAAATGTTTTCCTTTTTTCTCTCTAAGGGATTCTTTCTTGGTGGCAAACCTGTAGCACCCATTTTGCAGTGGGCTATTTGTATCACTGAAAGCTTTAAAAACTTTGCCATCAGCACATTAAAGTATTAATAAACTCACTCTAGTTACTAACATTCTCCCACTTCATGTAATTTCTAGTCCAGTTTATCTCTCTTTCATTCTCCAAGAATTTACAAGAGTGTAAAAACACTTCAACTTATCCATATTTCATTCTTAGGTTTTTCTGTATGTTTGTTCACTATTTCTAAACACAAAATGAAATGGTTATTTTTTAAAATTGACTACTTGAAATTACTTAAATATATTACTAAAATATGTATTACTTAAAATATATTAATGCAAAGAAGGTAAATGAAAAATAAAAAATAGATAATATTCTTCATCAATTCATAAATGACAAAACTATTTTTTAAATGGGACATTAGCAGTCAACTTCAAATACAGATTTTAAATATAATCAAATTAGAATATTATAAAATTTAAATAGAAGGAAGAGGTAAATATTAAGTAAACGTAAAATTATAATATACTTTATGAATGGTTCAAAACACTCTGGTTTATCTGAAATAAAGAAAGATAAATTAAAATGTTAATGCTTTTCAAAAAAGTTGTATAAAATATTTTCTTGTGTGGAATAAACATGGTAATTCAATGTCATAATATAATATTTAAATCAGGTTAAACATATTTACCTTCCCAAAAAAGATTACACTCTGGCAATATTCTCTCTCCCTCCCCCCTTTATTTTCGAGGTAGGGTCCTTTTAGGTAGATCAAACCAGCACTGAACTCACTGTGTACTCCAGGCTGAGCTTGAACTCATGGCGATCCTCCTGTTTCAGTCTCCCAAATGCTGTGATTACAGGTGTGCTCCACAAGGACCAGTTGCTATAGCAATTCTGTGTTTGAGATTCTTTCCCATAGCACTGACATTTGATAGAACTTTTTCTTGAAAATATTTCCTCTTTTAACTTTGGCGATCCTGACATTTCCCTCTGTTCTCTCACCTCTGTGTTACCTCTCAATTTTCATATGCAATTTCTCTTCCATTTCTTGCCTTTTAAGTTCGAATACTTCCCACATGATTGTCTATTCATTTTTTTCTGCTTCTGCATTCTAACTTTGAGTCATTTCATCCTTAATCATAATTTCAGTTATTAGGGCCAGCAGGGAGCTCAGCAGCCTAAGTGCCTTCCTGGCAAGTGTAAGGTCCTGAGTTCGATTCTTGGTACCACAAAAAAAGAAAAAAAAATTCAATTACTGGAGAAGTTTTGGGCATTTTCAACCATAGGTCTCTTTGTATAGTTAACCAAAGCTATGAAACACTGCCATCAAATATTCACATGACAGTATACCAGCTAATATTTATTAAGCATTTATTATTTCAGTATTAAATCTTTAGAATGATCCTATAAGGTTGGATAAGAAAAAACTAACAGTGATGTATATTTATTATCCTGGTCACTTGTACATCTTCTTTGAAGAAATGTTTATTCAAATCCTTTGGCCATTTTTGAATTAAGATTTTTGGTTGTCAAACTTCTCTTTATGTCCTAGATATTTATGACTTTTTGGATATGTGACATGCAATTCTTTTTCTATCTTTAATTTTCTTTGTACCCCAGCTAGCATCTTTTGATGAATATGATTTTACATTTGCATGACCTCCAGTTTGTCAGTCTTTGCTTTTAGGAGCTCCAGCAGCACAATCAGCATAAGCTACTTACACAATTTTTGCTTTTGTTGCTCTTCCTTTGTTGCTTTTATCTAAGAAATTGTTTTCCAATCCAATATCATAAAGCTTTGCTCAGATTTTCTTCGAAAGGTTTTAGTTTTATGTTTCTGATCCATTCTGAGTTACTTTTCTAGGTAGTATCAATTAAAGGAACTAGTTGGTTGTGTTGCATGTGGATATATAGTTTTCCTGTGATATTTGTTTAAAAGACTTGTTTTCCTACTGCATGTTTTTGGCCCCCATTCCAAAGACATTTTGCCCATGTATAAGGGGGTTCATTTCTGGATTTTCTACCCCATTCCATGGGTCTCTGGAATCGTCTTTGTGCCAGTTCCACACTGCTGTAATTATTGTAATTTTAAAATAAGTTTTGAAATTAGATATGTGTGAATCCTTCAGCTTTGTTATTGTTTCTATTCATATTTTTGGGGGCATTCACCTTAAAAGGATTATTTTTTTTAGTACCTCCTTGCAATACACAAGGTTCCCATTTCCTGTGTGGCACTGGTGCGTGTGCACAGCATACCTTTTTATCTCCTCTCTCCCCTCCCTGCACTTTCCCTCCATCTCTTGCTTCCTTTCCCAGCTGAGAAATATCTATCTCCTTGCTTCCTATTCTCTATCTTTTATTTTGCTCTTTATAAATTACAAAACTAATTTGGGTTTCTCATATAAGAAACAGCATATTATATTTAAGCTTGTGGGTCTGATTTATTTCAGTAGCATGATGGTCTCAGGATGCATCTGGTTTTCCTACAAATGACTCAAGTAAAGGATAACATTAGATGATGTATAGAAACTTGATAGAAAGTGGTCAAAAGTGGAAGCAGATTTAGACAATGATAGCAACGATGGAAGTGGTAATAAAGGATCCAGCTCTCTACAGTTTCTTAAAGTGTTGATGAGATTGGAGAGAGAGGGAGAGAGAGAGAGACAGAGAGAGAGAGAGAGAAATTGTTTGTGGACAGGTTTGTAAAAGAAAATTTTTCCACAGATAGATGGTTTCTGGATGAATTAAGTGCATTACAATTATTGTGAACTTTCTATTATTATTATTATTATATCTAATGAGACAATTATATAACTCAATGTAATGGAAAATCAGTGGCAGCCCTAAGCTTGTTTTTCTTCTAAGAGGCAGTCCCATTAGGGGGTGACCAGGAGAGAGTAATACCTAAAGTGTGTTGCTTGCATCTAATCTGTCACTTCAGAAAACCATGCTTTGCAAAGATAGAATATTTAAAGTAAGAGTAGTTTATAAATGCTTTTGTGGCAATCTCAGTGCCTTAACTTTAATCCTGAATTTAAAGAGATTTGATGTTGTCTACAATCACAGATCAAATGTTTCCTTGTTTGTTTATTTGTGACAGCATCTCATCTGAAGCCATCTGTAGTTCAGGCTGGCCTTAAGCTCACCACACAGCACAGGCTGGCTTCAAATTCATGATGATCCTTCTGCGCCAGCCTCTCCAAGGCCCTGGGGTTGGGACTCATGATGTCAGAAGTTAGACATTTAAGTGAGGTTACTCGAGTTATAAACAACTCAAATTTGAGTCATTACATATTGTAGGATTTTGTGGAGATCCTTAGGAACTGTGAGTGTAAAGGAGAGCAAGAACTAGTTCTGCTGCATTTTCAGACCACAGAGGTTGGAGACAACATTGAATCAACAAGAGCTCAAGAAGGAGTACTCAGTAAGGTGGAGAAAAATCAGAAATCATGGCATTTTGGTTGGCAAAGATTACAACATATTTTGTACTATATTGACAAAGCTTGTTGGTCTGCTGTGTAACAAAAACAAAACTTTGAAATAAAACAACCACAAAACCTGGTGTTCTGTCCTATTTTATTTTCCTTTATTTTAATGCTTTTGAATATTAGTTTATTTATTTATTTATTTTTGGTGGAGCCTGGGATTGAGCTCAGGCCCTTGTGCTTGCCAGGAAAGCGCTTATTCTACTGACCCATCTACCCGGCCCCTACCTTTTAGTTTAAAAACTAAAATGGAAACCTAAAAGTTACATCTAATAAGAAATGATGTATTAAGCCACTATTATCTGTGTGTGATTTGTCAGGTCGATTTAATTGTATCACGCAGGCACCCCAGTGACCCTGCTGCACCCTTTGTGTCTGGAATGACTTTCCTTTGCACAGTGCATTTCCTTTCTTTGATTATCCAAATGCCACTTGCAGGGCTTGGGGCTTAAATGATACTTGAGCAATTCAGTGTCTTAGTAAGATGAATTTTATTTAGCAGAAATGGTAACAGACTGAGAACGTCCTGAAGGAGTTTCAATGGGGTACAAAGAGAGTTGAGGCCAGTGCTTCCTGTGGCCTGTGCCTGGAGGCTGTCAGTGTGGCTCCTGCCGAGAGGGACCAAGAGTGATCAAATTTATCTCCCAAACTTGGAAAGGAACCATCCCAACTACCTGAAACGAAGGAAGTGGAAGAAAGAGACATTGCATTTCACCCACACTTTGTACTTTTGAATAATATTGAAGTGTGACATAAGCCAGTGTTTTAAAGGATAGCTCTTCTCAGACAAAAGTGAAGGCAACAAGGCAAGAAAGAACCTCTCTCTTACACTGGGTCTGTCATAGCATTTGTAAAATGTCACTTCCCATTTTGTCAAAACAAATAAACAAACAAAGCAACTTAAATCTTTTTAAATGAAGCTAAAATATGAATTTGCTACTGGGCCTTCTTAGACACATTTGTTATCAGAAATCATGAGTTCAAGTAGAGTATCTTTTCTGAGCAGCTCTAGAAAGGCCAGGCCTGATGTGGATATCTGAGTTCTCTACATGGAAGGATCCAGACACACTCAGACCCTCCTGCAATGAGGGTTTGATTGTTAGTTTTTAGCATATAAATGTTTTCCCTAAAATTAACATTTTAGAAGCTTAATCTCCCATGAGGCCTTGTTGGTAAGTGGAGCCTTTGGGGTGGAGTTTAGGTCCTAATGGGCTTTGCCTTCATGAATGGATTACATAACAATGGATTTTTTTTTTTCTCTTTCTCTTCCCTCTTTTGCCATATAAGGACACACTGAGAAGTCTCTGGCTAGATATACAGCACATTAATCTGGGACTTTCCACCATCCTGATGTATGAGGAAATAAATTTCTATTCTTTACACATTACCCAGTTTCTGGCATTCTATCATAGAAACACAAAATAGGCTAAGACTTTGTCTTTATGCAAGTATGAGGACAAGATTAGTCCAACTTCAGTGGAAACAACCAAACCATGTTGTTAATCAGTAGTTGGCACATAACTCACACACCAGAGGGCATTGACAGGAAAACATGGTGTATCCAGTACAGAAAAAGAAAAAGAAAAAGGCTAAAAGAAGTTGGAGGTAGTGGAGAAAAAAGGGGAAGGGTAGAGCAAAGAGAGTGAGAAGAGAAGAAGGTAACTCATCACTATTCTGGCATGTTGGAAAGGTTCTTTCTTGAAGCTCACACAGCAGAGCCATAGATATTCACATGCCTATGACCCAAGTACTGAACTGCCAAGGATTATGGCAACATCAGCTTCTGACCTTTGCAAGATTTATTTGGGGGTGGTGAAAAGGAAGAGCCATTAAGAAACCATTATTAGAGAGTTTGACCACTTTTAACTGCCAAATGCTATCCACTCCATGTTAAAAAATTCAAAAGTAGCTTATTAGCTCTACTCTGGGAATTACCCCATTGCTCAGTTTCAATATAACAACTACCTTTCAACTAAAAATTAAAAATGTTATGAAAGAAGTTTACTAAGAAGTCCTCCTACTTTTGATGTTTTCTTTTGTTTCTGTATTAAAGTTCTATGAGAATAACTTTAGTTTCAGTATAAAAAACCATTCAACTTTGAACCTTGGTGCCTTTAGATTTCACCACCATTGGATTCTGTGCTTTATGTTCTATCTCGCTGACCTCACCTTGTGTCTGGATTGTCCATTGGCCTTTACTGTACTCTTTTCATCCTTATTTCTAGGCATCTTTACCTCTTATTTTGAGCATTGCAATAATATCTTAACTGATTTCTTCATTTCCATTTTTAGTTCTCCATACTACTTGCATAGCACAGTAAAATATAGTTAGAGATCTTTTTTAAATGTGCATTAGGGGGCTGGGTGTCCTTCAGTCTTAGAGTATTTATCTAATGCATGAAGATCCTTGGTTCCATGCCCAACCATGCCAAAAAACATGTTAAGTCAGATTAAAAATTTTTAAAAATAACAAAAGATGTAGAGAGCATTATTCACTTTCCCACCACTAGGAAAAAAATATCCAACACTCTCCCTTTAAAGTAGGAGAGGTTTACTTTGACCTGCGGTTTCAGGCCACAGTCAGCGGGCTTCAAGGCAGTAAGAGCCTGGCCGAAGAACACTGCTCGGCGCATGTTGATCAGGACTCCAAGAGCCCAAGATGAGAACATCTGCTTCTAGGTCGCACATCCAGTGACCCATCTCCTCTACCAGGTTCTATCTTGTTATAGTTTGTGTGTATTTGTCTCCCCAAAGCCTCCTGTAGTCATTGAGGTGCAGTTTTACAGTGTGACTAATTCATGACCCGAGACTGGGATTATGTGTCTGAGTACTGTTGAGATTATGGGTCTGAGTACTGCTGGGATTATGAATATGAGTGCTACACCCAGCCTGGGGTGGACTGCCTGAATGTAACATATGAGAGACAGAGACAGACTTGTTCTCTGTAGCCATTGTTGCCACTGCTCCTCCCATTTGCTCTCTGCTCTTTGCCGTTGCCGCGAAAGGTTGCTCTCTGCCATGTGCCACTCTACTTTGGAGCCAGCTCAATACAGACTGAAACCTCTAGTAACTATGAGCTAAATAAACCTTTCCTTGCTTCAGTTTGAGTGTTGGGTATTTTGTCCAAACAACAAGAGAAGAGTAACTGAGACATACCTCTACATGTGAGACCTTTTGGGGAACATTTTAAATGTAGAACATAATACAGAGAAAGGAAGAAAAAGAGAAGTCAGGTTTTGTCCTTTCTTGCTTCTCTAAATGACCTTCCCGTTAGGCAACTCCCAAGATTCTTAACGTGGGCCACACTCCAGAAAACTGAGAACTTCTTGAGGAGAGAGATTACAACTGTTTTGTCAACATCATCCACTTATTCAATAGGACAGTGCTTACTACATATGTCTTTTGGGATCAGATGAAAGAATGAGTGATAGGTAGACGTATTATTCTGAGTTACTGTTCTGATAGCATATTAGCCTCCCACCACTGTGACAAAATCTCTAGACAGTCATCCTAAAGGGGGAAGTTGAATTCCCCTCAGTAAGAGGTGCACACTTTCAGTCTATAATCAGCTGGCTCCAGGGTGTTTTACCCCATGACAAGACAGGCATATCTGGCGGAAGGGTACAGGAGACAAAAGCTGCTCCCTTCTTGGCAGACAAGAAGCAAACAGCCAGAGAAGGAGGCACACGGACAAGATGCAGCTCCCAAGGTTCAGCTCCATTGTCCGCTTATTTCAACCATGCCCTGTGACTCAAATGTCTGCCATCTCACCGTAAGGTCATTCAATTATGAACTGATTAATGGTTTTGTTCACTGATGAAGTTAGAGCCCTTATGATCCCATCAATTTCCAACCTGGGAAGGGTCATATCACATTCAAACAATGAGAGATAGCTTCCAAAAGATTTATGATAGGAGCTCTGAATAAGTTCTTCCTTTCCATGGAAATCATATTCCAAATGCTCCTTTGATATACCATTTGGGTAGTGTGATGATCTGGTCTGGAGATAAACAATTGAATGATAAAGCCATGTTAACACTGAAATTAATACTTACTGAGCTAATATTAATAATGCATATGGATTGGCAAGTATTAATAATACACATGGACCTGGCAAGTGCAAGGTCCTGAGTTCAAGTCCCCCAAACAGCAGTAACAGGAGCAGCAGCAGCAACAACAACAACAACAATAACAAAATAAAAACAAAAATACCCAACAACCGAAAAAATGAAAGTGATACTTGAAACTGGATGTGGAGATACATGTCTGTAATCCCCATACTCTGGGAATCTGAGGCAGGAGAACTGTAAATTCATGCCCATGTGGAATGATTTAGCAATTTAGCAAGATCCTGTTGCACAAAAACAAAAACAGAAATAAAAAAAAGAAAGAAAGAAAGAAAAAGAAAAATAACTGGGGATGTAGCTCAGAGAGAGGGCAGTGAATTTAAACCCTGACACACACACACACACACACACACACACACACACACCATAGAGTGAGACTTGGAAGCTATTTTAACTTTTGACCATGTAACAAACTTCAAAAGCTCAGTTCTGTCCACCAAATTTTTACCAGTGAATCATAGTAAATGACACTTATGTAAAGTTTGTATGTCAAAGATCATGCTTGCAAAGCTCCATAGATAAACTCTATTTTAGCTGCTTGCTTGGATTATATCAGATACTATTTGGTTGCATTCATGATTACTCCCTCTTTTGAAAAGGCAGATGTATTTAGTTAAAATACTAGCAGCAAGTACCTTATGTATACATGACTTGATTTAATTTCAAGGTCACATGAACTGATTTAATTTTGAAGAATTCATTTGGCAGTTGTTGCCTTGGTAAATTTTTGTGATTGAACAATCTGAAATAAGTTGTGTCCCTATTACTCCATCACAAGCGATTGACCACAGGTTCCCTTTATTTTGCAGTCCAGCTTTCCTTAGAATGCTCGGCAATGTAAGTGTCCTGGATTCAATTGGATACTGGGAGAGCCACAGCAAGCCAAAGGGAATGACCACGTTTCTTTTGTCTATGAAAAAATGTATTCACTGAAAAACTGTGTCTTCTTAAGGATGGATCTTTCTCTATATCTTATATGAGGCAGAATATAAAAATGAACTCCCTAATAGTTTTCCTTTTTGGAAAGAGACAAAATATCTGACTTTGTGTCTATAATTTTCTGTAGCAGTCAATGCAGAATGTTGATAAGGTTTCAGTACACAGTCGAATAACAAATTCTTATCCTGTGCTACATCGGACCTGTAGTTCTGCACCAGGGGCAGTTGTATCTCCCAGGGACATCCGGTCATGTCTAGACACATCTTGACTGTCCCAATGAGGGTTCAGAGGGGTCTATTACCAGCATCTGGTGAGGCTCTGCAGAATTCCTCACAATGCCCAGGAGGAACTGCATAGCCATGACTTACGCAAAACGGTCAACAAGAGAACTCATAGTAGATTGAACAAAACCCACCATGTTAAGTTACTGGAGTATGAAATTTTTGTATTAAAAAATTAATAACTCTTTTCTTTTTCAGGTGTATCTAAAATTTCAATTGTCAACATCCAGAAGAAAAGCTACTCAGAGCGATCCAGTCTGATAAACAGAAAATAATTTGGCGGAGGTGGCAGAGTAGGGAGTGATTTGTGGTGACTTTTGCAGTGCGCAAACACAAAGCACCCCTATGAGTGGCTTTTGAAGAGGGAAAAAGCTGTGTATCAAGCAGAGCGCATGTAGCTCATTAGTTACCTAACTGGACTCTCTGTTCTTTACAAGAGAAACTTCCTCTGGGGTTGGAGTGGGGGGTAGGGGACCCTCAAGGGATGGGCGGGGGGTGGGCAGTTTGCAAGTCGGAGAAATACAAATCTTTGAGGTGACTAAATTAAAAACATGCTATGAAGCTATAAACTCACTACTGAATCTGTGGCCTCGGGTCAGGATCCCTGCAGGAGAGCCGTTTCCTCAATGCCTATGCTTGTTAACTTTTTCTGTAAGGAGCAGCCCAGAGCTAAGTCAGCTCTGAGCAGGACTCTGCAAGGCCACATCAAAAATGACAGCAGGCGGGCCAGTGTGATGAGGTATCCATGGGAGGTTCACCCTGGGTGAAGATTCTGTCATGGCACACCCCGGGAAAATAGCAAGGACAAATGTAAATGTTCTGTTTCATTGAAGATCACTTTGAGTTATACAAAGCCTATTCTTTTTTACTTGAAAAGCTCCCAATTTCTGTATTCATATGTGTAAGAGATGGAGATTTTCCTATGGGACACAGAACAACTCAGTGGCAATTCCTCTGTCTGTTTTCTACACAGTGGATAGATGGTGCCACGTAGCAGTACTCCATCCCCTGAGGCCTGGTAACACAGCACCCCCGTGCATTTATCTTATAATTGCATTTTGTGGCAGTGGATAAAAAGAAGAAAAATGTCATGACTATTCTATGCATAGTAAAAATGGAGCTAACAGGTGCAATGTAAAAGATGTTGCATCATTCTAGTGTTTTATAATTAGTTAATTAACTGATTGATTAATTTAGTACCAGCCTCGATCTCAGTCCCTCATGCAGGCTAAGCATGCCCTCTACCTTGAGGTAATCCCTAGCTTTTTATTTATAAAAAATTCTAATACCCAATGGAGAAGCTTCAAAAAGGGACAACTGTATCTCTAGGAAGACACTAGCAATATTTGTAGATACATTTGGTTGTCACAACTATGAAACTGCTAGTACCATCTAGTAAGTGGAGGCTGGAGTGCTGCTGAATGTCTTTTGCCCAAGCCTTGGCCCTACAGCAAATAATTATGTGCAAAATTGTCATTAGTGGCATGACTACAAAGCCTAGGCCTAACATAACATCAGCAGCCTACATGGGGCTCCGTGCTTATTATTTTTGGGTATTAACATATGCAGCAGATATTCCATCCACTTAGGGAAATCCAGCAATAAAACTGAAAATCAAAAGATTTTGCTGCAGCCGTTCTAGGCCTTCTGAAGATAATTATGCTAGATATTGAGTGGAAAACGAGAAGTTGAGAATAATTTCTAGAGTGCATATGTTCAATCATACTCCTTTAAGAATGACTCTCTGTCCAAAACAATGGTCTAATCACTGTGAGGTTTTGAGTAATGAACAAAGCTCTAGAGTATCAAACTCCATATACAAATAAAATAATTGTAAGAGTTTATGAATGAATTTTTATTAGGTGGATACAGCACCTATAAGTACTGTATGTTGTCAGCATTCATATTAAGGTTTTTATTTTGTAATTATGTTGAATTGAAAAGTGTAAAATGCTTCAAATAAACTTAATTGTTACAATTACATGATTTTTGTGGAAATAAGCAAAGCCTATGAAAATAAATGCTAAGTTAAAAAGATAAGTGAATGTCATATTTCAGCTAGTTTGGTTATTGTTGTTGCTTTTGTTTCTTAGTTGTTTTCCTTTTAATTATCTGATGATGCTTTTTTATTGCAAGATGAGTAAAGAAAAGCAAAGAGTTGATTTAGAAACCACTTAGGCAAATATATACGCTAAATCCTTGTGAATCAATGTTCTTGAATTGTTTCGTTGGGCTAAATTAAGAGTATTGAGCTGCCAAGGTATAAAAATTCAGCTCTATGGCTGGATTCATTGTGAATTAGGTAAGCTTCCTGTTGCTAAACTGCTCCAATTGTCAGCATGTACTACGTGGCACAGTGCTAATATTATCTACTGATGTCATTCATCATGCTTTTGGCATGTTCTTGCCTTTAAGTGTTTATAGTTTTTCTATTTGAAAGTGCTAAAACAAACAAGGCACTATTTTGCCAAATGTAGCGAGCTACCAAATAACAGCTTTTGCTATACTGTGTAAAAGAAACTCTTTGTACCAGATTTCAGCAGGTAAAAGCTCATTACTTAATAAATATCTGAAATACTCAAGTCTGTCAAATCACCTCATACCATGTCAAGTAGGACACTTACTTTGAAATGACACCTTTTGCTTTGAAAAATTAGGAGTGATTTTAATAGTATGTTACCAACAGGTTTTTAAAAAATCCCTTTGAAATGCTTTGTTTTATTATTAAGTGAAAGAAAAAGCAACTTATGAGGTATGCTAATTGTCTGCCTCTGTTTATCACTGGATTGATATACTGACAATTCCTGAACTAACTAATCTCATACTCTTAAAAAAGATATGGATCATTCCAGTGAAGCCAAATTAAATGAACATAATATACTGGAAATGTGATTCAATATTTAGATATGATAATAATTAGCCATTAACCATTGTCTCTACTGAGCTTCAGTTGCTGCCAATGAAAAGCGAAATGCTGCGTGAATATGTGAACTCAATTCATTGAGCTATTTATTTGAAAATGTTCTCTTTTAAAAATGAGTTTAGTAGGCTGGGGAGATAGCTCAGTTGAATAAGTGCTTGCCTGGCAAGTGCAAGGGCCTGAGTTCAATCCCTACCTTTGGGGAAAAAAATGTTTAGTAATTGGAAGAATTGTTTAAAGTTTGGTTAAGTTATTGCTTTATTTGCTGTGATTATATTTCAAAGTAGAATAGGTATTAACAGACCATCCCAACACTTAATTAAATCTCTTTTAAAAGATCACTTATCTAAAATTTTAAGGTTTCTGTCATAGTCGGTTTTTTTTAGGCAGAACCGGGGTTTGAACTCAGGCCCTTATACTTGCCAGGCAAGCACTTATTCTACTGAGCCATCTCCCCTGGCCCCTGTCATAGTCTTTGAGATCAAGAAACTGCTTATATGCAAATGTAAACATTATTTGTGCTCAATTATCAAAAGGATATTTTCACTGATTTCTCTATTCATATAATGTAAAGCAACTAAGTTATTAGTTTTAGTATTTAAATCTGAGCTGTTAAGGTAATAATTAAATGTAAACAATAAGAGAACTTATTCTTTGAATGTGAATTTTATGATTATTTTACAGTAATAATAAATAACGAATTATGTGGGAAATAGCACTACTACTTGAGAATCACTGTATGTTATTGCACCAAAAAGTGACAATCAGAAACCAAAATCCACATGAGATAAAAAATGTAATAAAAAATGAAGAAGAAAGAGAAGGACAAGGAGAGGAAGAAGAAAAAAGGGAGGAGGGGAAGAGGGCAACTAGGACAACAAAGAAGGGACAGGGGAGGAGGAGGAGGCAAAAGAACAATGGGAAAAAGGGAAGGGAGGGAGAGGGGAAGAAGAAAGAAGGCAAGAAGGAGGAGGAGAAGGAGAAGAGGAAAAGAGGAAAGAATATTATTTCAGGGCTTCCAATCAGTTGGATAAAGCTCCTATTGCAACAAATACTGTTATTGAATTATTAAAATTCTTCCATATAGAAGGCCATAGAAATATGAGCATGTACACAGGATTCCTTCCCCCCATTCCCAAAACAGTGCACCTCTTGGCCGCTATGCACTTATTGAAGAAGAGCAGCACTCACTAACCTGAGCTGGTCTCCCTGCCCCTGGAGGGTCCAACTACTACTTTGTCTAGGTGGACTACAGGTGGCAGGCAAAGGGTAACCCAGAACTTCTGTTCAGAAGGAGTCTAGAAATACTAGGCTGGACAAAATCTACTTTCGTATTACAATGTTATGGTTTGGATCAAAATTGCCCCCTAAAGAACTGGAGAGGTCGGGCTTCCAGAAGGCGCTTAGATGATGAGCCACTAACTTCTTCAGTGGTGCAGTAACCCACCGGATGTGTGAACAGCTGAGTGTGCTACCAGGAGGTGGGGCTTGGTTGGAGAGAGCAAGTCACCAGTGTGCACCTCGGAAGCATAGGTCTGTCTGCCTGTCCCCAGCTGTCCTCCTGATCTCTCTGCTCCCAGCCTGAACTAAGCAGCCCTCACCACCAGGCCCTCCTGCCATGACTTCTCTTTGGAGCCAGTTGATCATGGACTGACCTCTCTGAAGCTGTGAACCAAAACAAATCCTCCCTCCTTCACATTGTGTATTGCTGGTAAAAATTCATTTTCTGTGTGGGGCGACAGGTCCTGAGAACGAGATGCAGTAGATGAACAGAAAATCTTGGAGAGACCAAGTTATGGGGTCAGAGGGCTACAGCCTCTAGAACTGAAGCCTCAGATACCGTTTTCACCAGCCTTTTATTAGGGTTCTCACAAAATGCAGGAACAGCAGAAATGGGAGGAATCATTAACAGGGTTAGTGAGGGCAGTGGACCTTAATTATCTCAGGAACTACAGTCTGACCTTGCTGGCTATCATGTCATCATTCTTTCAGATATAACTCAGCAAGGCATTTAGTGCTGTCCCAGGAGCTTTCCACGGGACTAGAGTCCTGCTTTCATTTCTTATACACTAGTGGTTTTGCTAGATTTGCTCCAGAACAAGCAGTCATACAGCTTGGGCAGGCTCAACTAGGTTATCCATTGCAAGGTAAAATATAGAATGCTCTTTTCCACATACATGTCAAGTACTTTTCCTGAGTGATAGAAAATTTACTAGTTTTCCCACTTCCATACCATGTTTATTTTGTGAAAGACAAGGGGACTCTCAGAAGAAATTCTCTGATGTAGGAAAAGTAGGAGACAAAGGCTGAAATTCTAGCCAACTTCACTAACTCCACAGGTCCACAGTGTAAATTTCTTAGTTTAAGACTTCCAGAAGAAGTCAGGTGTGGTAACACTTGCCTGCAATCCCAGAGCTCTGTGAGGCTGAAGCAAGAGGACAGTGTTTGAGCCCAGTTTGAATGACTTAGTGACCTGTCTCAAAATCGAAACACATTTCTAAAGAGCTGGAGATGTAGCTCAGTGTGAAGGATCTGGGTTCAGATCCAAGTTCTGAATT
>NDGM011143326.1:0-15592 GCA_002564305.1 Octomys mimax | reverse complement strand
CCGGGGATTGAACTCAGGCCCTTGTGCTTGCCAGGGAAGCGCTTATTCTACTGAGCCATCTACGCGGCCCTTATTTTTTTCTTTTTGAGACACCGTCTTACTACACAGCTCAGGCTGGCCTTGAGCTCACTTTGTAGCCAGGGTGGTTTCAAACTTGCAATGATCCTCTTGCCTCAGCCTCTCAAGAGTGTTTGGATTCCCAGTATGCGCCACCAAGCCCAGCTAACATGAAGCGTTTTGTGTGTATGTGAGTGTGAAATCTTTAAATAAGCTAAGTTACCAAAATCAACAAACATTCCAGTCACTGGGCCATTTTCTTTCTCTTTAAGTCAAGTTCATGCAATTTGGGCTAATGCTGAACTCAGTGGTGACCTGCCTGCCTCAGCCTCCCAAGCACTGGTGGACCATTCAGTTATAGGTATGGTTACACTGATGATTAAATAGCTAACATGCCCGTGCTGGCAGCAATACAGTAAGTAGCTAACATTTCTCAAGGACTTACTCCATACCAGACAGGGTCCCTCGGTCCATCACGCACATTAACTCATGTCACCAGCCTTCTACAGCACGGAACTCAGCACTTGCCAGCCTTGTTTTACAGATGAGGAGACTGGAGCCCACAGCACAACTTGCCCACAGCCACACCAACATAGGAAAGGGGAGGATTTAAAACTCAGCCCAGGGGTGGGATACTCAGCACTTGGCAAGCATGAATGTGTCCCTGAGTTCAATCTCTACATCTCCCCCTTCCTTTTTTTTTTTTTTTTGAGAAAGGGTCTCATTATGCAGGTAGGCTAGGTTTGAACTCACCTTGTGGCCCAGGCTGGTCTAACTCCCAATGATCCTCCTGCCTCAGCTTCCTGAAGGCTGGGATTATAGGCACACACTACCGCGCCCAGCTCACAATCTCTACATCTTGAAGAAAAAAATAAAACAAAAAACCTCAACCCAGACTATCTTAAAGAGGCTATCTAGAATAAAACTTGTATTATGGGCAAACTTGGATGGAAGGGCGGAATCAGCGTTTAGAAGCATGCAAATACAAAGGTAACTCTGGGGTAAAGTTCTCAGAAGGCCATCTAGGTGCCTGTCAACTTCAGGGGTGGAGCCAAGAACCCAGCAAGTCCCTGGGGATTCTCACACTAAAATTCAGAGAACCATTCTTCTGATAGCAAACACCTTTGCTGCAGCCCCTCCGGGAGCTGTGAAGCACAACACTGGTAACAGGACATTTTATTCCAAATGTAGTAGGTAGAATCTGTTTCTTTATTCTGCAACAATTCTTAAACTTATTTCCAGCAAGTGTGGTGGGAAACACCTGTAATCCTAGCACCTGGGAGGCTGAGGCAGGAGGATTGCTGAGAGTTCAAGGCCAGCCTGAGCCACATAGTGAGACCCTGTCTCAGAAAAAAATAAATAAAAATCTGTTCTCATCAGGGAACCCCTGAAAATCAAATTCTTAAAATCTTAGAGCCAGTACTGTGGCCCAACTAGGAACAATTTCACAATAGGAAATCATAATCATGTTAATACTAAAATTTTATATGTACAATCACATTTTCTTAGTCAATGTGTCCACATGAAAAAAGATAACCTTCTTAGGATGTTTTCATCAATGCAAATGTGCTATGTTATTTTGTCCTTTGCTGGCATTCACTACCCACAGAAAGCAGAAATCTAAGGTCTAAGAATTCTAATTCTTTAAATTCCTCTAAATTTTGAAGTCTGCCACCCTCATGGCCAAGTTTCCCCCAGACAGCCAAGAACCATTGCGTTACAGTGGGATGTACTGACCACCAGCTCCTAGACACTCCTAGATGCTGTGTGACGAGGTTTCTTAACGTGGGTACAGGAATTGTAGCTGGAAAACTGTTATATGTTCACTGAGCCTTAATTCAAAACAGCATCTCCTTAATTATGAATGGGGGCAACTACACATCGCGTGAGCATCTCTGACTGTCTCCAATGGAAACTGTTTTTGCGTGTCACATTATAGGTGTTAAACACATTAAAATACTGTTTATTTTCAAATTATGGTAATTACATTAGATAGTATATCTTATTTTAATAAGTTAATTTAAAGGTACACAGTACTACATCAACACTTCTTGGGGGATGGGGACTCTGGGAATTGAACTCACGACCTTGCAGTTGCCAGGCAGGCACTATGCCACTTGAACTATCCCCAGCCCTCCATCACCACTTTTTAAAAAGAAAAATATCCTGATAATTGTAGTCCAGTATAGTTGATTTCCTTTGGAATCCTATGTATTTTACATACTTGAAAAATACATACTTGAAAACATAATCGTGAGAAGAGGTCTGGTATCCTTAAATAATATAGTTCTAGTGGGTCTTAATCTTACACAATAGTCACATCAGTCTTTTCATTCCATTCCCAGTTTAGCTGCCTGCCCTGTCAGAAAGAGGCATCGGAAAAAAGAAAATAAAGTTGCGGCCGGCTAAGTCAGTGCAGGTTCCTTAGGCTTTGCGTCTGTGGACGGTCTGGGCAAGAATTCCCACCTTTCATCTCAGTCTCAAAAGGGATACAAAGTTAGGACCCATTGCAGAGAAACAGGTGTGCTCCTGAAAACCCACCCACAAACCTAAAATATTTTTAAAAACTTTTCAGCAGACCTTCACCTGTACACAGCATCTATCTCCTGAAGCAAGCTGCGTGCGGGCCAAGCAGTTTTTAAAACTGGCCTTACGACATCTCATAGCGAATCAGTAGGGCAGACAGGACGCAAGCCTAGACCACCTGGCTTTTTTATCCCTGATCACGCTTGTCGCTGCTCTAGTCTAGGGTCTGATGTTCACGCCAGTAAAAAAAAAAAAAAAAAGTACTGGCTGTAAACACCACCGGCCGAGGTTTCAGTTGCTCTGACCGCTACTGTTCACAGCTTTAATAAAGACAAGAAAACTGCCCAACAACCTGCACTAGCACATTTGTTTTGCACTGCAAGCTTAAAAGCCTCCCGCTTCCTCTAACGCCTCAATGAAGGATTCTTAAATGGATGAACATTCAAAAGGAGCAAAAGTTACTACTAAAGATCGCAAGCCAACACGAAGGAAGCCAAGAAAAGATGAGACCAGGTGTCATCCTTCTCTTCAAGAACAATGCCAGGATCACACGGCAGGCCGACTTCCTACAAGGGACTGCCCCAAAGAGGACCGCTGTCAGGAAGCAACGGCGATGCCAAGCCTGACAGTAAGGCTGGCGGTCCACAGCAGTAGCTGGGGCTGGAGCAGGCGCCGGGGGGTGCACCAGCAGCACTAACGGCGGCCAGGAGTGCGCGCCCACCAGCTGATTAGCCTGCGTTGGTCCTTCCTGGCCATCACCCCTTCTCGCTCCTCCGCCCCAAGCACTGAAGCAATACGGCACGAGTCGGGGGAATGGGTGGACATATGCCATAGGTTTGGGATACGAACGCGGGTTTGAAATCTGTTACCACCACGAAATACCTGGCAGCCACGGGCATGTCGCAACACTGCGCCTCAGTTTCCCCACTACACAGAAACGCTGCCAGGATTAAGTGAAACAAAGAATACAGAAACCTCGGCTCAGGGCCGGACAGGCGCTGCTCGGGGCGCTCGGGCGAGCGTGCAGGGGGGTTCTGGGGTCTGGGCTCGGGCCGAGGGGGCGCTCGGGGGCCTGTTCCCTGCCGGCTGGGATGCGAGCCCCTGCCCGGCCCACCTTGTTGTTGTACTCCTCCACGAAGCTGCCCAGCGCCAGGCGAAAGCGCTTGTCAGGCCGCACGCTCCAGTTCATGGCGTAGACGGTCCACGGCGCTTCATACTTGTAGATCTCCTTCCGTTTGCCGTGCAGGGACATGGTGGCGCCGGGGCCGCAGAGCCGTCCGGGGCGGCAGCGAGCTGCGGCGGGCGCGGAGCGAGTCGGGCGGGGAGCCGGGACGGAGACGGCGGGGTCCGAGGGGAGGCGGGGCAGGGGCCGGCAGGAGCGGCCTAGCCCGGAAGCGCGGCCACGGCGACAAACAACGGCGGCCTAGCCCGACCCCCACTTTCAAACGAGCTTCAGCACCCACAACCACCACCTTCCGCTTGGGATGCCGCCCCGCTCTCCTGGAACGGAAGCCGCGCGACCTCCGCGGCGGCGCCCCCATTGGCTGCCCCAGCCGTCCTTTTGCAGCCGTTCCTTCTTGGCATTGGTCACGGCAGCCACAGTTCTGAAAACCCCTCGTTATTGGTGCGCAGCTTTGTCTTTTCAACTCCTCGCCCCGCCCACTCCCGAGGCCGGCGCTTTGACAACCCCAAATGTCATTGGCTGGTCCAGATGTCAGTCACAGAGATAACGGCGCTGTGCGGGCGAGCGGGGACTTAGGGGACCTGGAGGCGGTCCGCGGGGATCCAAGTTCTAGGCCAAGTCTCTGGGAGTGAAACCTCTGTGTGCCTTTCCCTGTCTTCCCGCTGCTGCTATTCCGAGAGGCTGTGGGCTTAAAATGCTGCCGTCATGGAGGCCCTCCTTTTCTGTCGCTGAGCTCCGAAGTCCGGCTTTGGCGGGTGCCAGACGGGAACCATCAGCCCGCAGCGCTGTGATCCAGGGACGCAGCCACAGGCCGGAGTCGGGTCTTCTCGCGCTGTTCTTCGGGATCGAGCAATGTTCCCGAAGTCTGGGTTGCTTTTCAAGGGGCAGCGACCGGACTAGCTTGGTTCCAAGCTTTTGTTAGTTCCCATGCTGTCCCTAGCTCTCAGTGGCCCCAAGGCAGTTGCTCATCCCTGAATCTGTGCAGCGAGTTCGAAATCTAGGGAAAAGCTCTAAATCTAGGTGGCTTCCAATTTCGGGCTTTCAGCAAGGTTGGAGCTTTGTACTGTATTGCTAGACATCATTAAAAATAATTGTAAAAGATAAATGTGAGAATTTATAAGGAATTCAAAGAACAGAAGAGACAATATTGGACATAACAACCCCTTTTTAAGGCCTCCCTACTTACGTGGACAAGTTTTCTCTGCATGTAATAAGTTTTTTTTTAAAAAAAGAAAAATAGGTTTTTAAAGGTCATTGCAAATGTTGTCCTATAATCTTTTAAAGTTACAATATTTTAGAAATTGATGATGCTTCTGGACACAGTGACATGTGTCTCTAGTCTCAGCCACTTGGGAAGCCGAATCAAGAGGATCACAAGTTCAAGGCCATGAAAGCGACTTAGTGAGACTCGGCCCTACAATCACTATGCTCTATGGATGGAGAAGGTCAATAGAAGGTGGAGTAAGATATTTACAACACACTGGACATTCCAGCCTTTGAAACTACTTAGTGAAATATTTCAGAAGTGAACAATGTGAGGACAGACAAACATTTTTAAAAAATCTTTTAGGAAAGAAAGGACTAAATACCAGTGACCAGTTATTTTAGGGACACTTGCCCAACAAGGTGTACATGCTCTCAAACCAGACTGTCTGGGTTGCAATTATGTTCTTTTTCCTATTGTGTTGAGCATCATTATTATTTTTGGACGTTGGGGAGTGAACCCAGGGCCTCACACCTGCTTGGACAAGCACGCCACCACTGTGCTTGCCCCCAGCCCATTTTACTGCTTTCTTCTGAGGCAGGAATAACCCTCCCTGCCCCAGAACTAATTTACCCATAGAAGCACATATTTGCACGCCTGCACGCTTACGTAGCCAGCACCGTATCCAAACCCAGAGCAATCCTGGTATCCCAGAAGTACCCTTGTGCTCAGTGAAGTTCCTGGGCTCTCCACTACCGACCCCACATCTCTGACGCGGTGGTGACAATGCTGACCTCTCGCTGTCGCTCTGAGCATGAGATGCAATGCCGTGTGCTGCTGGCAACATGTCTGGCACCCCGTGAGTCTCTGGCAGTGCTCTACTGCCACAGTCCCCTGTGGCCACCAAACCCCATCTGCTTCCCTCCACCCCAGTGTGGCTAACAGTCCCCGATGAGCCCCCCTTAGACCTCCCACATGCTGGGCGGGGTGAAGAGGGAGCCCCTGTCCAGCTCCTTGAGAACGTCACAGCTCAGTCAAGAACATGGGAGCGTCCCATAAATTTCACATCAGACCCAATATGCAATTTGCTGACTTTATTAGCTTTGTGACATTGCACACCTTCAAGTGACCCAGATATTGTCACAGGACTATCAGGGACGAAGGGGCTAAGGACTGGAGTTCTGCTCCTCCACATCTACCATAGAGGTTGCCTTTCTCTCCAGCCTGGCCAGAGGACCCTGGGAGGAGGTCTGTCCAGGCCTGGCCCTTCGTACTGGACCTCGAGGTGGCAGCTGGTTTTGAGCCAGGAGGTGATCACCTGTGCGGCCCAGAGCAAGGCTCACAGGGACGATCAGAAACTTCACCTTTCTTCACAGAGCTTTCCATCTTTTAAGCTACCAGCACACCTGAGCTCCCCCAACCTTGGGAGGACTGTCTGTCTACACAGAGCCCCCAAAAAGGGTTGGGCGAAGTCCTCTGTCACCTGGGCTCACCTGGGTTAGCAGTTTATAGTTACTCTAGAAGAATGGTTTTCAGAGGCCCATCTTAGGGCCTATCCGCTTCCTCTGATGTCCTTAACTCTCAGCTTGGCCACCTTGAATCTCCCTGTGGTGGCCTTTAGGATTCAGTAGCCCTAACTCCTTGTAAAGCCAGGATCTGAGCCATATCTCTGGAACTCCAGTTGCTTGGGAACAGAGCCAAGGTGTTCAGGGAGAGAGGAAAAGTGAGGACCAGAGGCAAGTCCCTGTACCTCCAGGGGACACAGAGGTGAGGGCAGGGGTGATAGGAGCCCCTCAGGCTGCTCCTGTTCCAAGGATGTCTTCAAGGCTTTGTCTATTGCTGCAGCCAGGTGAGGCGCCCTGGAAGAGGGACTCCTGTGCTTCGGTGTGCATCTGTCCAAGTCACCATAAGGCGGGTTCTGGGAAGGAGGGGAGAGAAGTATGCTGTGTAGGGAGCCCTCCAGGCCAGGAAGAGAGTTAGTCCACTCTGACCTAAAGGACAGAACTCTTCCTCCACACCTCAGGGTCCAAGGATCTGCTAACACCTTGTCCAGATGACCCTGTTGCAATGACTCGTCACCCAGGGGGACAGCAGAAACCACTGAGGTTCTAGGCCTGATGTCGCACTCAGAACAAGTTGCGGGGGGGGGACACGTACCTTTCTCCAGAAAAGGTTCTGGAGACCCCTCACCTCTCACCTGTGCAGTGGGCAGATGGCCTGGGAGCAGCCTGGGCCCTGGACTCTGAGTAGCTGAGGCTGCAGGAAACAAGGCCAGGTCCCTGGAGGCAGGGCCTCCCAGGGCATAGCTGGTGTGGCTCTGGGGCACCGACTGTTGAAGCAGCTGCAGGATGTGGCTGAGATCTGAGGACATGCGGGACTCCAGCCTGCCAGAAAGACCCTTTGCATCAGACTCTTCCTTTTCTAAGAGTAGTTCAGGCCCTGAGGGCAGCTCTCAACTCTGTGGTCTTCACACTTTATCTGCCTAGGGCAATGGCAGCCTGGGACCCACCTGAAGCCATTTCCCCAAGGGGGGCTGTGGCCTTTGCCCAAATTCCCCTTACCATATCCCCTACCCTGCTGCTGCCAGTGTTCCGGCATGGAGTCCACAGCATGCAATCCTAGTGATGCTTTTTCATGCTTATTCTAATTGTATCATTTGCACAAAAGGGCAGATCGAGGCTCAGAGCTGTGGAGTGACTTTTCCACACTCTTGCTGGTGAGTTACAGAGCTGTAGTTTGAACCCAGGACTACGTTGCTCCTAAGCTGTCTCTGCCACCAAAGCGTTGCTCCCTTTCCAAGGCTCCATGGGGTTTATTCAGCACATAGATGTGCATCTACCCTATGAACCTCCCTTGACGTTCCAGGATTTTCTGGGAGAAGCCATCTAAAGAACTGTTCTTAGTGGCACGGGGATGGATAAATTTGCCACTGAATGGATACTGTTCTGAAACCCACCTGACACCCAGCAATTCCCCAAGACACCAGGAGGGGGCGCCCATACCCAGGCTACAGCAGGTGGGGCCTGCCCTTTGGGCCTCCAAGCCTTGCCAGAGGGAGCCCTCACCTGTCCATCTGGGCCTGGAGCTGCTGGAGCCTGGAGCCCAGTTCCTGAGGCCAACAGTCTGGCCCCCGCTGCAGGTTTGGCGGCCTGTGCCTCGGAGGCATTTGCTGGAGCAGCTCAGGCCAAAGGCCAGAGGCTTCTGAGATGCTCAGGGCTGTCGCTGCACCTGCAGGAAGGAAAGGGCTGCTGCTGCCGCCACACAGCTGGCTCTACAGGCCTATCCCCTGTCTGCAGAGCTGGTGCTGCCCCTTTTCCTGCCGTGAGGTAGTGTGGGCAGTAGCTCTCCTTACCTGCGTGCCCTGGAGCATAAGGTCTTGCTACTATGGAGCTCTGGCTTCCAGGACCCCGGAGGTTATAGCCCTGGAAAGGAGCTGGAGACCCAGCTTATGGGGGGAAAGGCCATTAGAATAGGGAGTCCTCATTTTGGCCTCATCGCTCAAGGACCTGCAGCCCCAGGGGGTTCCCAGTGCCTTGGCGTGGAGCCCCAGGGCCTGGCCAGTACCTACCCCTGGGAGCAGCTCCCAGCAGTGAGTCCTGGTTCTCCCGCCCTGAGACCATGATCATCAGGGATGGGAGACTGGAGAGAAGAGGAAGGCATGGGAAGGAACTCCCCTCTGCTCTCTGAGGGACTCGGTCCTGTCTCCCCAGGAAAGCAAGATGGAGAAGACCAAGAAGGGGCAGAAGGCAGCGGGGCTGCTGGGCTCACCTGACTGGTTGTTGCTGAGGAAGAAGCCTTGGTGGCCTTTACTGGAGGCCTGCTGCGGTGATGACTGGAGACCTCCATCTGCCTTGTAGGGAACAAGAGCATCAAGCAACGGAGACCAAAGCTGGGCCTCTGCTCCTCCCCTTCCCCGCTCCCCCTGTGGCCCCTGTCACGATGAGGCTGCAGGATGCTCCCCATGAGGGCATACAGACAGGTGAACAGAGGTTTGGAGACAATGACTGTGTGGGGCAGCAACACAAAGACCCCTGCTGAAGTCAGGGCAGAGGCTCCCATGAGTAGAAAGACTAGGGGGTAGAAGAACTGACACCCCAGTCTCCTCTTTCCTGAATGTTCCCTCCTAGGGACTGGTGGGGAGCATGCTCTGAAGAGACCAAGGTATCCTCAGCAGCTCCCCTGGCTGCCCACCCTACTGGCACTATGAGATGTGAGAGGCGTCTGGGGGTTGCAGATGACCTGGCCATGGGGTACTCAGGCCACCTGATGCCCCCAAGCGGCTGGGCCCAGTGATGCTGGGTCCTTACTGGACATCTCCTGTGCAAATCTGGTATGGAGGGAGACTGGGGGAGGGGACAGCAGCTGAGGAGTCACCACTCGCCCAGGCCCATTGGCTCAGACTCACGTCCCGCAGGTTGAAGGTGACCTCCAGCTTACTCCAGAAGCTGTCCGCAAAGGCAGGGTACATGTCCAACACTTCCAGCAGGTCTGACCGCTGGATCTTATGCAGGTCACAGTAGGTCAGGGCCCGTACGTCTGCACTGGACTTGCCTGGTCGCGCATGGAGGCTAACAGGCTCCCCAAAGATGTCATTCTTCCCTGCCAACCAGAGGGGGCAACGGTCCTTCTAGGGCCTGGCTCCAGGCTTCTGTACGAGGAGCCTCCCTGGGAGTCCCTTGAGCATGACCCTCCGCTGATGGGTCCTGAGGGCATGGAGCTGGTTCTTGGGGTCAGGGTCTGGGGGTAGGGCTGGAGATGTGGGCTGCCCAGAAGCAGGACAAGGGAATGTCCTTCCTGTCCTCTGAGCTTTACAGAGGTCCCCTCAGAGCTGCTCCTGCCCTGACCTCATGGGTCCCCTTGCTGTCTCCAGGACCCTCAGAACTACCCTTCCTTCATTGGAACCCCACTTCTATCCAGGACCTTGACACTGCCCCCACTCCCATCCGGGAGACAGGAAGTAGGGAGGGCCACCAATCTTTTCTGCTTCCTCAAGGTTCAGTGCCATGGAACAGGGTACAGGGGACACTCCCGCACCTTCAAGGATCCCAAGGCTTCCATTTGTTTATCTCCCCCTCTCTGGGAAGATGAAGCCTTCCCAGTGTCTTCATCTCTAAAATGGGTTCAATCATGTCTTCCCTGCCTAACCCCCTGGGCTGTCAAGAAAGCGCCCCCAAGGCCGGGGTGATAGCTCAGTAGAACCTGTGCTTGCCTGGCAAGCACAAGGTCCTGAGTTCAATCCTCAGTACCACAAAAAAAAAAAGTGCCCCCAAAACAAGAGGCACCAGAAATGAAAGGTACTAGAAAGGTTGGAGGTCACAGTGTGGCCATATGGCGGGTACTCAGGGTAGATGGCAAGGACATTGGGCCTTTTCTATGCTAGGTGATGAGCTGGCCATAGGGTATGTTATAATTTGCATGTAGATGTCCCCTCAAAGCCTCATGTGCCATAGGTGGGACTTAGAGGAGTGACTGGATTGTGAGTGTATGACACTGGATTAGTCTCCTGTTTAGTTTAGCACAGTTCTGGTTTGTGGATAATAGAGTTACTGAAGGGGAAGGACACGTTGTGGGTGTGGGCAGCAACAGCCAATAGACTTGCAGCCTGGATGGAATAAAAAGGGAAAGGAAAAGGCCCACTGCTTCTTGCTCACCACACCATGAACTGCTTCTCTTCTGTGACGCCACTCTGCCCTGCCTTGGATGCAGCTGACTGTGGACTGAAACCTCTACAAATTGAATACAATAAACTTTTCCTTTTTCAACTTGTGGGTGTTGGGTATTTTGTCCCAGCAGAGAGGAAACAATCAAGACAGAATGAAAACATGAAGAACAGACTGTCCAATAAGCAGACAGAGAAGCAGCCAGCAAAGTTACAGAATGAACGGTAGCTAAGCCTTAGTACAGAGGAAAACCATGGGGGGTGGAGGGGCTCCTTCTGCCAGGAGAGGCTGGGGCGGGGAGTGGACCTTATATGGGAAGGGAGATTCAGAGAGGATTAGGGACAAAAAAGTCTAGAAGAAAAAGACCATCAAGGCAGAAGAAACAGCACGTGGTCACACTGCATGGTCAGAGCTGAGGACAGAGGCCAGGGCCAGGCTGCCACTGACCGTGACTACTTTGAGTCCCATCTCCCTTAAGAACACTTGTCCATCCGCCTCAGCCTGGTGATCTATGGGCAGAAGGCACCAATGGCTCAGTACAGGTCCGAGGCTGGGCGTATCTCCCTACAAGAGCAGAATGGAAGGTCAGCCCAAGAGGAGGGACCTAAGGCCTGGGGAGAGAAGGGGCTCACCAGAGTCCCACATGAGACCCTGCAACTTGAAGTCTGAGCAATGTGATAATGTTCTGGTTTTCCAGAAGATGAAGGATTATGATCTACTTGATACACACTGAGAGGATTGCGCATTTTTGACTAGAACATAAACTGGATGAGCTTGCTAATTATTAATAATTATTATTATCCCTCTCTCCTCATGGGTAGCACTTGTAGGGCAGGCTGGGAATGGGTAAAGGTCCCAGTGAGGACACCGCTGGAGCTCAGTCTTGAAGGATGCCTGCCGGACAGGCCAGGGTGGGTGCTACAAGCAGAGGGCAGCACATGCAAAGGTTAGGGGATGTGAGCGCTGAATCAGGTTTAGAGATAAGTAGTCTGTATGGCTGGAGCATGAAGCGCTAGGGCAGTAGGTATCAGGACCCAGGGCGGCCAGACTGTGTAGCTCTGTGCATGTATTGTGTGTTCCAGGCTGGCTTTGAACTCCTTATGTAGCCCAGGCTGGCCTCAGACTCAAGCCAAGCCTCCTGCCTCAGCCTCCCAAGTGCTGCAATTACAGGTGTGCCCACCACACCGGGCACACTGTGGAATTTTGAGTAGAAGAGGAATCTGCGTAGATGTGTATCTCAGGTCCCTGGTGAAAAGTGTAACGTGGGAGCAGACCACATGCAAGGCCACAGAAATGAGCTCCCCCCACCTGCCCAGAAAGACACGATGAGGGCTGGACCCAGGCAGAGACACAGACAGGTGTGGGATGGAGCGGCAGCAAGAGAGGAGCAGCGGCACGGGCTGCCCAGGTGGCAGGAGGCGGAGAGGACCCTCCCACTTGATCACAGCCCTGGCAGTGGGTGGATGGTTCACGGTGATGAAGAACCCAAAGGCGCCGCTTCTGAGGGCAAGTCATGGCTTCAGGTTGGGATATGTTGGGTTTGGTCTGCTTACGGACTTTTGGAAGGGAACATTCTAGTCTAAGGAGAGACTGGGGCTGCCAGAGCTCTGGACATTCTTGTGGCACAGGCAAAGACCATGGCTGAGGCAGAAAGGAGCCAGTCTGGGCCAGGGTGTAGAGAGAGAAGAGAGCACTGGAGCCCCGGGCTCAGCAACCGAGGGCAGGTGGGGCGGGGGTGGGGCGGAGGAGCACTGGGGACCTGCCTCTGGGGGTTGGAGGAGACCCAGGCCATGGAGACCAGAGGGGCAAATCTGAGCTGGATCAGAGACTTGGGGCAAGTGGAAGTCACAAGGAAGGCGAGGATGCCCACGGAGTAAAGTGACTGCCCCAGGCCTGGCAGCAGGCGGGGGGCACAGGCTGCTTGGCACTGGGGTCTGCTCTTCTCCAGTGCTCAAACTGTAATCTCTGCTGCTGTGCTGAACCAGACCCCCTACAGGGTATTTTTTCCACCTGAGACCCTTGGCCTGTCATCCTAATCTTCTCAGGACTGCGATGAAAGAAGGAACTTGCCTGGGCTTCTAAAGTGGATACAAAGCCTTGCAGTCCCAGCAGGGCCACTGGCTAGCATGACCTCTAAGCGCCTCAGCCTTCCTCTTGGGAAGATGGGACCTATGGTAGAGGGCTGCGCCAAGGACTCTGGGAGCTGATACGCATGCTGGGCTCAGGTCCGGGAAGGAAGTGGCCGAGTGGGGACGTCTCGGGCTCGTCCTCCACCTCAGGCCTGGACCGCCCTGCCAGACTCACCGAGGATAGCCACGACCACGTCGTCGCGCAGGATCTCGATGGAGCCACGCGAGATGAAGTACAGCGTGGACA
Source organism: Octomys mimax (assembly GCA_002564305.1). Taxonomy (NCBI): domain Eukaryota; kingdom Metazoa; phylum Chordata; class Mammalia; order Rodentia; family Octodontidae; genus Octomys; species Octomys mimax. The sequence goes on along the minus strand of NDGM011143326.1, from coordinate 2,586 downwards.
GTACGTCACCCAGGTGCACCAGCGTGTCCCCGGGCGGCGCGTGTGCGGTCTTGAACTTCACAGCGAGCGCGCGCAGGCAGCCCTTGCTGGCCCCGTGGAAGGCCGGGCAGTGCTGCAGCAGCGCACGGTGCAGGTGCAGGCAGATGTCGGCCTGCAGGCACTCGGGGAAGCCCTTCAGCACCTGTGGGGCAGGGTAGTCCAGAGGGGTGCAGCGGGGGTGCTGTGGCGGACCTCGCATCCACAGGATTTATGTATGTATATATTTAGTAGTAGTAATAGTAGTAGTATTTTAGAGAAGGGTCTACAGGGTGTTCAGGGTCTCACTACTAGATCGGACTAGTAGTGATCTGCCTGTTTACAGCCTCCCAAGAGCTGGGATTATAGGCAAGTGCCACTGCACCCAGTCTCAATTGCTCTCAGTGTACCCCAGGGGCAGGGCCAGCATGGCAGGCCTGGGGATCCAACCCCAGCCTCTATTTATTGATTTGTCTTTTTGAGACAGGGTCTCCCTATGCAGTTCAGGCCTGTCTTGAGCTCACTTCATAGCCCAGGCTGGTCTCGAACTCGCAGCTATCTTCCTGTCTCACCCTCCCAAGTACTGGGATTACAGATGTTTGCCACCACACCCAGCTTATCCCCAAGAGTTTGCCCTTCCCTACTCAGAGCTAACTTTAGCCAGAGTTGGTTGCTTGCCCCACTCATGACGGGGCAGCCGGCTCACCGCGTTCATGTCGATGCCGTTGGTGTAGGACCAGGCGTGCTGGAAGTATTCCTCCAGGCGCTGGCGCAGCGGGTTGGGGATCTGGTGGAAGCGGATGAACTCCTTGACGCGCAGCATCTGCGTGTGGTAGCGTGCGGTGCCCGAGTACAGGCGCTGGATGATGGCAGACACGTTGCCAAAGATGCTGGCATACATGAGGGCTAGGGGCCGGGCAGGGAGTGAGCCTCAGCCTGGGAAGCAGGCCACACCCCCTTGGTAACCCCAGGCCAGGATCCTAGGTCCAGGGCAATGTGCGTAGTGCCAGGACAGCACCAGCACAGACGGGAACAAAGGCTCTGCGGCCTTTTCACCCTGTCCCTGGGTCTCTAGGCATTTTCCCGGCCCCAAGACCAAGATATTTTGAAGGAAGAACTAGGGCAATGGATTTTGTTGTTGTTGCTCTTATTTGTTTTCTCCTTCATGTTGTAAAATTGCAGTGGGAAAACTCTTGGCCCATTGTCTTCACGCACTTTTTTTCCCCTTGTTTTTGTTTTTCTGGGCTTTCACATCTCTAAATACTCTGAACATGACAACTTAATTGGTGTAAAATGGCACACTGCTTTCAAGTTCTTAAACCAGGTGTCTCAGGAGACAGGAAGCTGGGTGCAGGAACTGGAGCAGGCGCCTGGCCTGGCCCTGCGCTCAGAGACGCCCAGTTGTGTGGGTTCTGGCGGGCCAGGACCTTCAGCTCCTGTTCTGTATACCAGGCCCCTGAAGGAGTGAGATGTGGGCATGCCACGTACTTAGGGTAACAGCAGCAGGGTCAGCTTCAGCTGTGTAGTCACGGGGACTGACCTGACCTCAGCATTATTCACAATTTTTCAAGAAAGGTGCCTACATTTCCGTTTTGCACACTGGTCTCTGTAAATGCTCATCTTGGTGCCTGGTGTATCCCAAAAGCAATTTAGGTGTTAACTTCTGTGTACCAGTGATTGCACGAATGTGCAAAAATAGATGTGTTGTGCATTTAGGATCAGAGTACCATGTGTATTGTTACTGCCTGTAATGTCTATTTCAAAACAGCAGGGACAGGGGCTGGGAAGATAGCTCAGTGGCACAGCACCTGCCCAGCAAGCGCAAGGTCCTGAGTTCGATTCCCAGTACAAAAAAGTTAGTCTAGAGATGAGAGGAAGACGGGGAATAAAAAGCAGAAAATTGTGCTCGCTTCAGCAGCACATGTACTAAAAATTGGAGCAATACAGAAAAGATGCGCGGCCCCCGCACTGTTTATGTATACACACAGGACAGCTTGGATAACTGTACTGCTGATTTCTGCTGGTCTATTGAAACAAGCAGTTAATACGTAAATATTTTTTCTCTTCTGCTTTCTTTTCTTCTCCTTTTTAATTTCATATATATATATATTTTTTAACCAATTTTGCATACTTATGTCTGGATAATCTAAACAACTAATTTGAAGACAATATTATGCAATATAACAACCATTGTTGAATTCCTATTATTTTGTTTAGTGAAAGTCTGTATCATTTCCAGTTTTATTTTTACACTATTTTTTAAAATATATTTAGTACAGGGTCAATAGAGTCTCACTACACAGATCAGACTTGATCCTACTGTTTTCAGCCTCCCAAGCACTGGGATTACAGGCACACACCACTATGCCCAGTCTCAGTTGCTGCCTCAGCATCCCAGGGGCGGGCTGGCACCGCACACCTGGTATCAGATCCTGGTCCCTGTGCCTGTCTGTAGTGTTTTAGTCTCCTGAGCTATCGGGACGGCTCTTTATTTTTATACTACTTTTAATCTGGGGCTGGGGAGATGGCTCAGTGGAATAAGCGCTTCCCTGGCAAGCGCAAGGGCCTGAG
>NDGM011143325.1:0-11924 GCA_002564305.1 Octomys mimax | reverse complement strand
TTAGTGGAACCGGGAATTGAACCCAGACCCTTGCGCTTGCTAGGGAAGCGCTTGTTCTACTGAGCCATCTCCCCAGCCCCAGTTAACACCTTTTCTAATGGGATTATATCAACTATTCTGGGAGCTGGGTCCCTTTTCTATCTTCCATACATACCAAGTTCCACTTGCACTTTCTTCTATGAATTAAAGCAGCATGAGGCCCTCATAAGAAGCCAAGTAGATGTCAATGCCATACTCCTGGATTTCCCAGCCTCTAGAACTATGATCCAAAATAAACCTCTTTCCTTTATAAATTACCCAGTCTCAGACATTCTGGTATAGCAACAGAAAAATTAATAGCACAGAACTCTGCTAAGTGCTTCTTACTGCTCACAGCTTGTCTTTTATGCCTAGCTCCCTCCTGGACTGTGAGCTCATTGAAGAGAAAACTATTAGAGTCATCTCTATATCCTCTATACCCAGCATGGACTGGCACAGAAAGGCACACAAAATCTATATGGGGGTGGGGGCTAGAAGCAGAGTGTTAAGAACAAGGTGGAGATGGCCAGGCTGCTTAGGGCCCTTTCACTGTAGGTTCTCATCTCATGCTGGAGTCAAGGTTAGGAAAGCTTGGACGCATATGGTTCCTTCAGCAGTGTCTCACTCCTTTGCAAAGTCTCTGGCCTTTGGCTACCTGAAAGGGGATCTAAAAGGAACAAATCCTACTGGTGGGTCAATTTTCTTGACCCAGGCACACTCCTTGGGTATTCTTTGGGCATTCTAATCTATTTTCCTTTAGATCCTAGCTTTGAACATATCTGGAACATTCTTCCTTTTACTGTTGATTTAACTAAGTCCAACTCATGCTAGAAGTATCATTTGAGGGCCTTTTCCTTATAGAGGATTTCCCTGACACTCTTCTGTATAATTTGAATTAGGCTCCCATTGCTATGTTCTTTTAAAGCCTCTGTTATTTTTTTCAAAGCATTTCTCACACTTCCTAATTAGGGATTATTCTGATGAGTTGTTTGCTTAATTGTCTGTCTCTCCCAGTAAACCATAATTTTTTAAGGTCAGAGAGGAATATCCCCATATCTAACACACAGTAAGCTTAACAAATGTTTATTTAAAAAATAGATACAATCTTGAGAGAGTGAGGAACTGTCTAACTCCAAAGGCTTTTCTCTTTCCATTAACACATTCTTCCTTTGGGGCTTAATGCGGCACCAGGCACCAGAGGGAAGCTCAGTGATTTGCTTCTCTCCCACTACCTGCCCACCTACTCATCCTCTTTGTTCTTCCTTTCTCTTCTTCCTTTTTTTCTTCCTCATTCTACATAAAGTAATCTCTGGAAAACTACTGGGTAGAATCTTTCGATCTAAACCTCCATATCCTCTTCACTTTTGGATCTGACACCAGTATGTGATGCTCCAAACCCTCCTTCAGTATTTCTAACAGTTGTTCTCACAACCTCCACATACCTCCAGTCACAGGGAGCTCACTACTCCCAAAGAAGGAAATGTCCAAGTTTTCTCCTACATAATTTTATTTTTATTATGGTATTTTTAAGTTTTTAATTACTTAGAGAATACTTTATTAGTTTCTGTAATCAAACTCACATCACAATGACCTTATTACTGTTGCACAAATGGAAAAAAAATTAAAGTTTCTAGACCAGTATGGCTGTTAATTTCTATACAATGCCAAGTGAACACAGTAAACTGGTATAACTTTTTCCAAAGTTTGACAGCCAGTTAAAATTATCAGAAATTTCTATGTATGTATATACGTATATAAAGGACCAGTAATACCAGTGTGTTAAGCTTCTATAGCAGCAACATTTCCAGGTTCTTCAGTCTTCTGAACAAAATTCTATAGACACCCAGCACACTCCACTAAAAAGAAAAAAAGAAACCCAGCAAAGTTCCATCAGGCATTATGGTACCTGGCACATTTTATTTATTTATTTATTTATTTATTTATTTATTTAATATTGTAGGGAAGGGTCTACAGGGTGGTCAGGGTCTCACGACTAGATTGGACTCGTAGTGATCCGCCTGTTTATAGCCTCCCAAGAGCTGGGATTACAGGCCCAGGCCACCATGCCCAGTCACAATTGCTGTCTCAGCGCACCCTGGGGGCAGGGCCAGCATGGCAGCCCTGGGGATTGAACTCCAGCCACTGCGCCTGTTTGCAGGCACTTTAATCTGCTGAGCTATTTGGCTGGCCCTCGTCACATTCTTGTATCAGCCTCTCAATCATCATCAGGAAAGGAAATATCCTAGAGCTACATCATTAAAACAATTGTGATGAAACACACTCACTACTACATTTTATGAAGCAGGTACAAAATATTTCATATTCTCAGAGATGTGACACAATACTGTCTCACATCTGCAATACTAGAGGATATAATTTAAAAGAAATTATTTCAGTCTTGATTCTACTTTACCAGCAGAGGGCCCAAGGGACACAGCTCTGTAAAGAAATGCACTTTCTCAGACAGGAATTCCGCTCATTAGCGCCACAGTTTAAGTACTCACTCTCTGCATGAACATCAGCTTCTATATAACTTGGACTGTGCTGTCAAGCCCCATCTCAGGAGAATGGCATTGGTCCAGGGAAAAGCTCTGTGCTTCAATGCACCATTGAGCCTAGTGGTTTGGAGTGCTGAACTCTCTCTCTCTCTATTGGTGCTTACCCTGGGTAATAGAGGTACACATCATTTCTGTTTCCTTGTCTGTATTTTGTCAGTGCTTAGCGTGTTTTCTGCTTTAAATACATGTAAGAATGAAGTAATGAAGTATCTAGGCAAGCTATCCTACGAATGAACCTTGACAACATTATGTCAAGTGAAAAAAGTCACTTTCAAAAGATGACATATAATTCCACGTATATGAAATGTCGAGAGCGGAAAAAACTATAGAAATAGACATTGGACTAGAGGTTTCCCAAAGCTAGGGCAATTGAGGGTGATAGCTAAAGGGTATAAAATTGTTTTTCACAAAATGTTTTAAAATTGATTGTGATAGTTACAGAATACTCCGAATATACTAAAATCCATTAAATTTTACATTTTAAAGATGTAAGTTGTATGGTACATGAATTGCATCTCAGTAAACTTTTTTGAAAAGTATAAAGAAATCTAACTTTGAAAACTCCATTTTGGAGGCTGGGGAGATAGCTCGGTGGTCCCTGCCTGGCAAGCTCAGGGACCCAAGTTCAATCCCCAGCACTGCATGTGGTCCCATCCATCCCTGGGTGCACCGAGCAGGTCACCAGAACTGGGCATAGTGGTCCACACCTGTAATCCCAGTGCTGGGGAGGCTGAGACAGGAGGATCACTACGAATCCAAGCTGTGTAGTGAAGCTTTGTACCAAATAATTAATTGATTAATTTTAAAAATTAAAACAAAACTACATTTTGCTTTTATAATTTTAGAAAACACAGAATTTTTTTAAGGAGGGGAAGAAGAGAGAAAGAAGAAAAACTGGAAGGAAAGAAGAATGGCTTGCAGGTACCCCCGAGGTGTATTCCTATCACAGGCGGAGCTAGCTCCTCTTATCCTAGACCCAGGCTCTGCAGACTAGGGAGGTGGAGTCTCTCGCCCACACAGCGCTATGCAGCTGAACCACCACCACTTGCTCACATTCTCTTCCACACACACTATGGCAGAAGCCAGCTCTGAGCAAACCTCAGGACCCAGGATTCTTGTCTTGTCCCTGCCCATTCACTCATTCGAGGTACACCTGCTGGAAGAAATGTCACACAGCCAAGGAGATCTTGGCCGGGAGGCCAGCTCTGCCCTTGCTTGCTACGTTAGCTTGGACCATAACGCAGTAAGAGCAAACATCTGTTGGACGCTAATAATGAGCCAGGCATTCTTCTAAGCTTTTTGTAAGTTTTAACTCCTTGAGACCTCATAACCTTATAAGTCAGATGCTGTTAATAGCTGTGTTTTACAGATAGAGAAACTGAGGCACCAAGTGCCTGGAAACCTGTGGTTAGGTGGTGGCTAAGTCTGAAGTGACAGCTTAGCAGTCTGGCCCCAAGAACCTACACCTTAACTACCACTAGCTGAACCTGTCTTCGAGTCTATTTCCTCATTTGAAAAGGCAAGGCAGAAGTTGCTGGAAATTGCTCTGAATGGTTTATCTCACCAAATTCTCATAAGTCTATGATAGATGTGTCATTAACTGCATTTTGCCGATAAGAAAGAAATTTCAGGTTAAAACACGGGTAATGTCCTTTCTATAAATTACAAAGCAAACGCAGGTTTAAATGCCTAAAATCAAAGTGAATTATGAGTCTCGCATCCTACCATGGAACATGGCAAGGGAGGTAGAAAGCCTATTGGGCAAAAAAAAATGAGTCTTGTCCCAGCTCTCCTGCTGAGTTGGAGGCACACCACTTGGAATCCCCAAGCTCTCAAAGCTGGAATGGGCTGTTCAATACCCACCAAAGGGTCCTATGGGCCCCTGTGTGGCTCTCCCTGCCCCTGAAACTTATCCATGGTAAGCACTACTAGCCCAGCTCGGGGCTGTCCTCTTTGGCCCACATGTGCCTCAGGCCGTGCTCACCAATGTGCTCCCTGGGGTTGAAACCTTCACCTTGATCTGACTGAATCTCATTTTATGCTTAAAGAAACTGAGGTGCAGAGCGGAGTTCAATGCTTCTAAAGGCCACAAAATGAGTAAGTAGCCATGCCAGGACTCATCCCTGGAGCTCTGTCCGGTATGTGAGATCTACTTACTGTCTCCCTCTTGTGGGACCTCTCTGAGCATCAATTTCTTTGCCTGTTAAGGGGGCAGAGATATCCAATGAGAAAATATTCCTGAAATGCAGATCATAACCAGGCCACATAATTCAGGACCTACAAGACATCTGTCAGGGGATGGGAGTTTGCTATTCTCTCCATGGTTTCTTTGTTCTCTTAGCTTTCTATGGTCATGGCTCACACAGGCTGGAGCCTGGCTACGGTTTGGGGAGTATCAGCTACAGAAAATGTGAAATTGTAAATTATATACAAATCATAATCAGATTATGTGGAGAGAGCCAAAAAGATGAATATACAGTCCAAGAAAGTGCCACCAGACATGGATAGCTTTCATGTTGGGCCTTACAGTCAATGCCAAATTCTCCAGGGCAGGCTCCATTTTTCCCTTATAAATTGTTTTTGAAACCTCTTTTTGTATGTGCATATTTGTCTATGTGAAGAACTTCAGTCACACCATGGGTGGTGTCCTTTGGGGAGTGCTTGGTAAGTGGCTGAAATCTAGGTGGGGGGCTTTAAAGACAAACACAGGCTTTTATGCCAAGCCTCACCAAGTGGGCACTGCCACCCATAGTGGAGATGGTGATACCTTTTCTAGACCAAGATTCTGCAAGGCCAGAGATACTGGGCCCCTCTGTGGCAATACAGCAGCTGCCCCCACCGTGTACTGTGGCCTTCCCCTAGGGTAAGGGGCCTGAGCATCAAACCAGCCTGTTTTCTGCCATTGTTCTCAGCTATCATGTGGGAACAATGACACTGCCCACAGTGTGACTGTTATGGTCAGTAAGAGGTCCAGCGAGATGGCTCCATGGACTAAGCATCTGCTTAGGCAAGCACAGGGACTGGAGTTTGATTCCACGCACCACATGCTGCACCGGCTCTGCCTCCAGGCACACTCAGCCGGCCACAGAGACCGGGAGTGGTGGTGCACACCTGTAATCCCAGCACTGGAGAGGCTGAAAGCAGGAGGATCACCACAAGTCCAAGCTGCTTGGTGAAACCCTGTACCAAATACAACAAAGCATGGGGCCACAGGCACAGAACAGCTGCACTGCTTGGCCACTTCCCTTCTCAGAGACAGAGCCATTGAAAGGACTTTGTCCTCCAACCGGTAGCTTTCAAGAGGATATGGTATCTGCAGTGGTTGTGAAGAATACTGGGTAGAATCTAAAGAAAACAATGGGAAGGGAGGCAGAAAAGATAGCCCAAAGATGCACAGCACTGAGCACTGTATCAGTCAGAAATTATACCAGGCCTTAGAGCTGTGGAATCATGAGCAATTTAGTTTATTTCTCAGGGCCTTGGTCTCCCCAGATGCAAAGCGGGGATAATTATAGGACCTCTTTTGTAAGAACATTAGGCAAATTTGATTAGATGCATGTAAAGGTTTGAAAATAGTGTTCAGCGCACAGCCAGAGTAAAGACAGCAACCTGGGAGGCTAAGGTGGGATGATCACAAGTTTACACCCAGCTTGGGCAAACTAGCAACATAGAGTCTTTCTCAAAAAAATCATTTTTGTCTCAAAATTTCCAAAATCCATTTTAAAAGGTCTGGGAATGTAGCTCTGTGCAAGGGCTGTGGGTTCTATCCCTAATGTCACAAAAGAAAAAGTGTGCAGCTCATAATAGTCAATAAATAGCAATTATTACTGTTTAATAGAGAAGGAGAGGATGAAGTTGAAGGCATAGATCAGGACCATATCATCAACAATCTCCCAAGCTTCAGGCTAAATTTGGACTTTCTCCTGATTATCATGGGGAGCTATTTGTGATTTGTGAGGCTAGGGGGTGTCCTAAGCCACAGCTGTGTTCTACAAAGATCAGATTAGCACAGTACAGACTCTGCTAGAGATGTCTGAGAATTCTAATATTTCTTTGATGTCCAGAAGAGATGGGGACATTCAGTATTTTGTAGATTTGATGGGGAGAAAGATTGAGTACCCAAAACCTCTGCCCTGGAATTTGGTGTCATGCCAGTGAGCCAGGGGCTCCTCTGTCCCATGTGCCCTAACTCTGACATTCCCTTCCTAGCCATTAGACATCGGGGGACTAATACCCATGGATTACTGTGTCTTCATCCATTTTCTACTGCTAAAACAGAATATCACGGACTGCTAAATTTATTTTTCAGAGAAATTTATTGGGCTCTCAATTTTGAAGTCTGGGCAGACACTGCTGGATCACAACATGGTGGAAGGTGAACGGGTGGTTAGACAAAGAGCGAGGACAAGGGAAAGAAGGGATAACTCATAACAATCCACTCTTGGCAACTAACCCTCTCACAAGACAGCAACGTTAACCCATTTGTGAGGGTTTTACTCTCAAGACCCAACTGCCTTTCGTGAGGCTAGACTGGAGAACAAGTCTCCAACAAAGAGACTCAGAAGCACACCCAAAGAATAGATGCTGGAAACATGATGTGGGAAGGGTGCACACTCACTTTGTCTACCCGGTTCAGTTTATCCAGTTCAGGCTGCCAGGATTTCTTTTCTGGGGGGTATTTCAGGCTCCTTGTGCCTATCATTTGCTGGTCTGCTCTCAAGTTGTTTCCGGCCTTTCTCCCACACTGTTCTGTGTTGGACTTGCCAGTGGGAGGCACTGGTGAAAGACTAGAGAGCAAAGTGATAATCTGAGCTCTTTCCTCCCTTCTGTGTCCACTGGCAGTCCTGGCAGCAGCCATGTCTCCTCTGTGCCCATTACTCACAAGGGGACCTGGTGTGGCCTAGCTTCCACTAAACCAGTGTGCTGTCTGAGGCCCAGTGAAAAGGTTTTTTCCCATGTCCCTCCAGCCTAAGAGTCATAGTAGCTTCCTACTGTAGTAGGCTGCATCACCATGCTGCTTCACTTTCCAGATCTTTTATTTACCATGTAGTACAGTAACCCTGCCCCTCTGGAAGGAATATGTAAGTGGTTTCTGTCTTCCTAACTGGTCTCTGCCTGCTATGAGTATGCTATGAGTATCCATTATTGGTCAACCTGATCCTATTCTTACCTTCCTATGATCCACTCTTCTCATAGAACCAAAGCGATTGTCCTAAAACATAAACCAAACCATGATACTCCCATGAATGGAACCTTCCAGTCATTTCCCTTTGCCTTTGTCATGGCTTCCACAAGCTCTGATCTCTGCATTCTTCTCCCACATCACCCCCTACCCTTCCCTTGCTTTGCTACACTCACCTCACTGAACTTCTTATATATGGTATTCCTTGATATTTCCAGCCTCAAGGCCTTTGCCTAGGTTATGTTAAGTGCCTGAAGTATTCCCCCCTTTTTTTGCCCCACTGAAAAGTCTCACACATTGCTTAATTCCCTCTTTGTCACTTTGTCAGGAGAACCTCCCTAAAATAGATTAACAGCCCTTTTTATGCTCTCACCATGCCCCACACTTTGTCATCATAGGACTTAGTACACATCATGGTCTTTAATGATTTGTGTGACAGATTTATAGCCTTCCCCAGCCTCTATTACGAACATCATAAGAGGGAGAGCCGCGTGGCTTTTGTTCATCACTGCAACCATTATACCCGGCATACTCAAAGCTATTTGAGGGATGAGAGGATGATCTCCCACCTCCTAGCCTCTTCTGAAGCCTAAGATGGGGACCGGGCAGGGCAGGTGGGCAGCTAGGCCTTTCCCTGCCTGCTAATATCCGGGTCACATGGGGTGAATGACTAACCAGGCCGAGTTTCCTATCTCAAAACCCTTTTTTCCTCTCAGGGGTTACTTCCTGACTCTCCAGAAGACAGAGGGACTGGGTAAACTTCTGAGACTCAGCTGAATGCCTAGAGAGGGACATAGGGAGATAACTGGGATTTCTGACTGATTCAGATAGGGCAATTGAGCATGTGCAAGGGTGATCATGAGTCTGTGTGTGTGTGAGCCATGTGTGCCTGTGTGATTCCATCTGCCTCTGTGGAGGGAGTGTGCCTGAGTGCAGCTGACAGTATACATGTGGTGGCAGTGGCAGCTATAAGTGAAAGTATGGGGGAGCATGTGAGGGTCTGAGCATGAGGGAGGGGGAGACCTCATATGCGTTCTCAAATGTACATGAGACTAGAAGAGCAAGCATATGTGTGATTTTGAGAACCAGGAAGTTGGGAAAGAGGGAGACCAAACAGGGACAAGAGGAAAGGGAGGACAAGAGGGCCCGTCTTAACCTCATCCAGCTGAACAGCTCCCTGGGAGGCAAGGCAAGTTCTCTAGGAGCTTTGTCCTGTTCAAACAATGCAAAAGCCACCTTTCTTTCTCTCCCAGCCTTCTGTCAAGTCTTTATCACAGGTACCTGCTAAGTGCTGCTCTGTCTTCCTGTCTCCTCACGGAGCCGAGAAGGGATGGCTTTCTTAGTCTGCAACCTCAGAGAAATGAAGGCCAGTGGCCAGTGGGCAGGTCAGAGGCCATGCTGTCTGTTGTCTCAGAGAGGTAGAGTCACAGAAGGGTGGGTATCAAATGGAGGGGAAGTTCTGCCAAAACCAAGGTGTCACTTCAGGGTGGAAGTAGAGGAGAGGAAATGCATTGAGTTCTGTGTCTTTCCTTCCCAGCTCTAGCCAGTACCTTCTATTGACTGAACCTAAAAGGAAGCCAGAAGGGAAAGTAGGCCAGGTGATGGAGTCCCAAATGCTTACCAGAACTAGGTAAAGAGTAGAGAAGTAAAAAGTAAATAATGAGCCTGAGGGAGAAGAGAGGCATGGAGAATAGCAGCCAAATACAGCTGGTCAAGAAAGGCTCTCTGAAAGAAGCTTCAAGGGAGACAGTGTGGTACCTGTTGTCTGAAAACCTAGCAGTTGGGCTCAGATTGGGTGAGCAAACAGGAAGTTCAGGGTGTGGGCCTCTGGCCTGCTTCTGGTCAGAGCTGCTGCAAGTCAATAAATGAGAATGTACAGTTGTATCTTTCTTGGAGCAAGTTCTGCTTGCTTTTGTGGGAAGGTCAACCAAGAAGGCAAATAGAACCACAGAAAATGTAGTGGGAGGCACAATTTCTTTCATCCATGTGGGCTTGACCTTGACTTTTTTTGAGAAGCAAACATTCTAGAATGATCAGACCAGGCTACCTCAGGTGGAGGAAGGCTATGTGACTCCCTCTCCCTCCACTTCTCCCTCTCCCTCTCCTTCTCCCTCTTCCTCTCTCTCTCTCTTAACATCCTTCTGGATCTAACATCCTTCCATCTCCCTGAATGCAAGGGAGTGTGACACAGGTGGAGGACATGGGTGGAGCAAGAGCATTCAATTTCTCTTCCTTGTTCAGGCATGGAAATATTTTCTGACCCACCGAACCCTCTCCTTTTCCTACCTCTTTCCCCTATCTACAGGGAAACCTTGGGCCTCTCTTGGCAAGACATGATTCACAGTGACAGAAGCAGAGGAGCTGAAATGCACTGTTAGCTTCAGAGAGTGGGGATTGGGTCATTCAAATACTGAAACATTTACCTTGAAGAGTTCGGGAGCCATGTGCTTGGAAGAGGCAGCCTGAGGCTGTGATGGTCACAGGGCCATACATCAAGGGGTCTGGGTTCTAGCATAATTTTGCTGGCAACTATGATATTGAGCAAGTGTTTTCTGATCTCTGAGTCTCAGTTTTTTAATTTATAACAGAAAAATCACCAGGCCTTCCTCCAAAGGATGTTGTAATGAGGAAAGCATAAAATGAATGAGGATATATCAAAAGTATAAATCAACAGATAAACATCAAAAAGGGTGAGAAACAGAAGTAAAGTCTAAAGGAGTGTCTGGATGGATGTCTGGGTGTTGCAGAACAGGGGCCACATTTGTTGAGTACATGAATGAAGTCTTCCTCGATTTGCATTATAGGCATGATTCCAGCTGTATCTACACACATGGGCTTGTACATCACATGGGGAACTTTTGGATCTGGAGCTTTTTACACTCATCAAATTCTTGAGTGGAAGTCCTCACAAGAGCTGCATTGTCTGGGCAGAAAATGGGCTTGAAGTAGAGATATACATCCTTTGTTTGAGCAGATTTACCAGGTCTACATACTTGTCAGTCTTACTGAAAACCCAGGTCAGCTGGAAAGAGCAGAGAGCCAGTCAGGCCCATTTTATCCTACATTTCTTCCAACTTGCATTCAAGCCCATCTGAGCAATGCATGACTCACCTTGGTTTGAGACACTGTGTGTTAGCTGCCATGCTGTAATCAAAAGAGCCCTGGATAACAGGCTGTTGGTTTGTCATAGATAACTCTTATCAGACTGAGATAAAATCCTTCTATTCCAATTCTCTATAGGTTTTTTTAAAAATCATAACTTGGTGTTGGACTTTGTCAGATGCTTTTTCTGCATCGACTGAGATGATCATGTAGTTTTTGTCCTTGGTTCTGTTAATATAGAGTATTCCATTTCTTGATTTGCATATGTTGAACCATCCTTGCATCCCTGGGATGAATCCTATTTTGTCATGGTATATAATCTTCATGATTTGTTACATTCTTTTTGCTAGTATCTTTTTTGAGGGTACACCAGGAATCAAACTCAGGACCTCACAGTTGCCATGCAGGTGTTGTGCCACTGTGCTACAGCCCTGGTCCTGTTTGCCAGTATCTTATTGAAGACTTTTACATCTATTTTCCTTAGAGAGATTGGCTTATAGTGCTCTTTTTAGTTGCATCCTTCTCTGGTTTTGTTATTTGGGTAATGCTTGCTTCCAAGAGTGAGTCTGGGAATATTGCTTCCCTTTCAGTTTTGTTGGAGAGTTTGAGCAGTAGTGGTATTGGACCTTCTCTAAAGTTTTTATAGAGTTCAGCATTAAATACATCAGAAACTGGATTTGCTTTATTGGCAGATTTTTAGTTACTCCTTCAATTTCATTGACTGATATTGGGTTATTTCGAATTTTTATATCTCCTTGATTTAGTTTTGGCAATTTTTTTCTTTGAGACAGAGTTTTTCTATGCACTTCACATTGGCCTTTAACTCACTTTGTAACCCAGGCTGGCCTCAAATTTTCAGTGATCCTCTTGACTCAGCCTCCCAAGTGCTGGGATTGCAGCACACTCAGCCAGTTTCAGTAATTTATATGTATCTAGCAATGTGTCCATTATTTTTTGAGTTTTCTGTCTTATTAGAGTCCAGGTTCTAAAAGTAGGTATTGAGACCCACCCCCACTCCAGCTCCGGTGAGTGTGCAGAGAGCTTCCTGCTAGCCTGCGCCGGCG
>NDGM011143317.1:0-26144 GCA_002564305.1 Octomys mimax | reverse complement strand
ATAAAGATCAGAGCAGAAACTAATGCAATTGAGAGTAAGAAAACAATATGGAGACCAAGAAAATGATATTCAATGAAGAGTTGGTTCTTTGAAAGACTAAATACAATTGACAAACCTCTAAGAATCTTATTTGAAAGAAAAAACTGAAGTCCATGCAATTAAGAATAAAAGGGTGAAACCACAATAGATTCTACAGAATTCCTGAAGGTCATCAATACTTACTTGGAGAACCTGTATGCTATTAAGATGGAAAATACAGATGAAAGGGACAGGTTCCTAGATACATATGAATTATCAAAGCTGAATCAACAATATATAAAAATTCAAAATAAACTAGTATAGTCAATGAAATTGAAGAAGTAATTAAAAACCCAACAAAGAAAATCCCAGCCCCTGATGCATGCACTGCTGAATTCTACAAGAAACTAAAGAAGATCTAATTTCACTATTGCTAAAACCCTTCAATGACATTGAAAGGGAAGCAAAAACCTCCTAACTCTTGGAAGCAAGTACACATATACAGCTAGCACCTGAAATTGTGTGCACAAATTCAGATCAATTGTAGTAAA
Organism: Octomys mimax; assembly: GCA_002564305.1. Lineage (NCBI taxonomy): Eukaryota > Metazoa > Chordata > Mammalia > Rodentia > Octodontidae > Octomys > Octomys mimax. The sequence continues at coordinate 25,575 of NDGM011143317.1, read as the reverse complement.
ATGTGAATTGCTTTAGGAATGTTCAAGGTCAAAGAAAATATTCCTCAAGGTTCATAAACTAAGGACAACTTCTGAATGAATTAGAAAGTATACTGTAAGCATTTATGCATTGATACATCAAGAAAAAATACCACTGTTTTGATTTCTATTTGGAAAATAGATTATTTATTTATTTGTTTATTTTTTAGACAGGGTCTTCCTATGCAGTTCAGGCTGTCCTTGGGCTCATTTTTGTGGCCCCCAGGCTGGTCTCAAACTCACAGCAATCCTCCTGTCTCAACCTTCCAAAGTGCTGGGATTACAGGCATGCAGCCCCTGTGCCTGGTTCCCAGATGTTTTATTTATTTATTTATTTATTTTTACTACCTCCTTGACCAGGTCTTTATTCAAAATAAGCTGTCCAAATTTACAGCACTTGTATGGGACAGAAATTTTGCAAGTTTATGTAGCAGGCTCCTTTTCTTCAGCAGGTTGCTTTTCTGCTAGTTTCTTGGGAGCTACAGGCTTTTTCCCCAAAGGCTTCTTCACAGGCTTCTTGGGACCAGCAGCCTTTTTTCCTTTCTTCTTTTCCCCAGCCTTCTTGCTGGCAACTTCCTTCTCTTCCAATTTGGCTGCCTGTGCAGCTGCGTTAGTCACACGGATCTCGTGATTCCTGGCCTGGCGAAGACCATTCTGCTGCATGGTCTTTGCATACGGGTTTAGCTTCAGCATGCATGATTCTCAGGTCCTTCAAGGATTCTTCTTTAGGACTCCTTGATGAATCTTCTTGCATGGTTCTTGGAGGGCTCTTTGGATCTATGGACTCTTCAAGATTCTACTCAGATTTGTATTGATCATCTTGTGCATAGGCAGGTTGTAGTGACTCTTGAGGGTAGCAGCTTCTGCCAAGTGCCCTACAGCTCATCTAACTTCCAGAAAGCACTTTCAGTCCAAAAGCAGAAATGCCCCACATGCCCACCAGGAGCAAGTTTCAAACTATTCAGTTTCCTTACATTGAGCAGAGTAATGCCCTGGATATTTCTGAAGCTTTGATGATGCCACTGTCTTCATTATAGATGATGCAAGGTCCCTTGCGCTGGATGCAGTCGTGGTTTCTCATCTTGCCCTTGCCAGCCCTCATTCGCTGAGAGGCATAGACCTTTCTGATATCGTTTCGGGCTTTAAGTTTCTCCAGAAGCAAAACTGTCTCCTTAGTCTTCTTGTAGCCTTCAACTTCACCTTCCACCACCAAAGGTAGTTTCGGAACTTCCTCAATTTGATGACCTTTGGACATAACCAGCACTGGCAAGGCCGAGGTGGCCAAGGCCAAGCAGATGGCATACCGCTTCTGGCTTGTGTTCACTCTGCAGTGCCAGTGGCGCCAGGTATTGGTGGGTGCAAACATGCAGCCTCCCCAACATATTGCCAAAGGCACCTGGTTAGAAAGGTGGGTCCCACCATAATGAACTCTGGGAATTCGAGCCACAGCTCTGCCAGTCCCCCAAGACTAGGCACTGGTCTGATGACCTGGTAATCCGCTGACAGCATACAGCTGTTGATTGTATTTCCACAAGTGGGTGTGAACAAAATTCACACTATCTGGTCAAATGAGAGCCTTGAAAACAGCAGGCAAGGTGACATTTTTGTCAGATGACCCCCTTTTCCGAATACATGACTATCAGAGGACAAGCACAAGCCATGGTGGGGAGAGGAGAAGGCCTGCTCCTTCCCCCTATGTTTAATTTAAACTGGACTTAATCCTAGTATTTCTCTAGACTCATAGAGAAATTTCAGGAACTTGGCAGCACATCTTTGAAGTCTGATGGAGCATGGTAATCAATGCATGTGAAACATAAAACACAGGGGGAGTACACCAGTTTTCTGCAGAATAACAAGGAGAAACAACCAGACTCTGAGATCTCTATTTGGAGAACACTGCAAGAGTGAAAGCAGACTCACAGCCTAGTGAGTGTGTGGAATTAGCTCAAGTAACCAGAGAGAAAGAATGGGGGAGGGAAGAGAGAGAGAGAGAGACAGACAGACAGACAGACAGAGACAGAGACAGAGTGACTGTGATTTCCTGAAACCAGGGATGTTACAAGTTTCAAAAGAATTAGAAGTGAATTATGGGTAATAGACTAGAAATATACTCTATTTTGGTTTAGGTCTCAAAGCCTCATGAGTTTGGAAGGTGACTGGGTTACCTGAGCATTACAGCTGACGTGTGGAGGTGGGAGAGCTGAGACGCGGAGGTGGGCTCTCATGGGAAGAGGCAGGTCACTGAGTGACCTGGAAATGTAGCTCCCTCAGAAGCTTCTCTCTTGGCTCTCTGCCTCATGGCTGCTATCATCTGAGCAGCTTTCCTGCACCCTGGCCCTCCTATCATGTCTTCCTGCCTGCACCTGGCAGACCAGGCAGTGACTGAAGCATCTAAAACATGAGCCAAAATAAAGCTCTCTTGCATTAAGTTGTGAGTATGGGGTATTTTGTCGCAACAACAAGTGACTGAGACACACTCCGAAGCCTATAAATAGACTGCCATTGTGCAGAATCTTGGAAATGGGAGCTGGAATACAAAAGAGTTGATAAAGAATGTAGAAATGAAAAAGAAACATGAACTGAAAATCTAACAACAAATGAAAGGGAATGCTGGCACTGGTCTGCCGCAGCAAGCTTCTTCAGTCAGTAAGAACACGGGGCCAACTGCTTCAAGAATCAAACTGAAGGACCCCTGAAAAATTGTATTTATGTAGGCACAGGAACCTGTATAGGAAATAATCTGAGTGACTTGATAAGCCAGCCATTGATGCCAGGGGCAGAAGCACTGAGGTGACATGAACTGAATTAGAGGTCACTTGAATTAAAGCTACCTATTTCATAAGCATTTAAAAGTCTTGAAAAATATTCATAGATGCCAGATTCAATATTAATATGTCTATTTACCACAAAAATTTTTGCCTCTGTCTGAGTCATCTTCCTTCTCACTGAGACATAATATCTGATACCCGCAACTTATAAGAGGAGAGATTTATGTGGGTCAACATGCTTAGAGGCTTCAGGCTGTGGTCGGCTGGTTTGAAATGATAGAAAGAGGGCCAGCCAAATAGCTCAGAGGATTAAAGTGCCAGCAAGCAGGCACAGGGGCCAGGAGTTTGATCCCCAGGCCTGCCATGCCAGCCCTGCCCCTGGGTGCACTGAGACAGCAATTGAGACCGGGGATGGCAGCACGCACCTGTAATCCCAGCAGTTGGGAGGCTGTAAACAGGCAGATCACTACGAGTCTGATCTAATAGTAAGACCCTGAACACCTTGTAGACTTTCCCCCCCCAAAAAAAAATACAAAAAAGAAAAAAAAATGATAGAAAGGTCTGAAGAAAAGCTGATTATGTCATGGTAACAGGGAAGCAGAGGAAGGTGAGGAGCTAGGCAGGAAGATACACTTCCGGGTCACACCCATGTTCTTATTCTGTTCCTGATTGGCGAAACCCATTGGGAGGTGCAAGGATCAATGCAAGTTAGGAACAACAGGTGGAGAGCAAAGTCTCCTTTTTGCTTCCACCACAACAGGTATGTAGAAAAGTGGCAGTGGTATTGCAGATATTTTTATTTGTGAAAATTCAGACAACTTTCAATATATATATACGATGCTGGGATTGAACCCAGGGCCTCACACATGCAGGCAAGTGCTCTACTTCTGAGCTAATCCTCAGAACTTCTCTATATATCTTATACTTCAATACAAATTTAAAAAATCATCAAACTCACTACATCCAAAATAAAGACAGCAACCTCAAACTTGATAGACCGTCAGGTCTGAGCTCATGTTTAGCCTGAGCAGTATAACTTCCCACGTGACTCAGGTGAGTCACTGGAATTCTCCATTGTGTTGTTTTTGTCTGATGGGGAGATAAAGAGTATCTAACTCATCCCACTACTGAGGGAGTAAATGGTATGGTGATCATAAAAAATGGTATGGTATGTTGGTCAATATTATATCTCGTATACCATCAAAATATATTATTAATAATAACTGTCATCTACAGGGTTTCTTTCTTTTCTTTTTCTTTCTTTCTTTTTTTTTTTTGGTGGAAGTGGGGATTGAACTCAGACCCTTGCACTTGCCAGGGAAGCACTTATTCGACTGAGCCATCTGCCCGGCCCCTACAAGGTCTCTTTCTAGGTCCCCAGAATTGTTCTAGGGACTGAATTTTCTCCTAGAAACTCTTAGGGGCTGGAAATTTATTCTACTAAGGTCTAACATAGACTTTAAAGTACTCCCCCAAGACGTGTAAAAGACAGAACTGAAATTCAGTCAGACTACAGAGTTAACCTCTGCATTACTCTACGTAATAAGACCCAGACAAACTGTAGTTCTTACTGTTACAAGGACAAATCCTGGCAAGCATGTGGAGGAGTATAGGGAAGACTCGAGTGTGGGCTGGATCACTTTTCTGAGGGCAAATGGGAACTCTAGGGTTGGGCTTTGAAATTCTGTGTTAAATAAGTGGCAGCTGTTATCACTGTTATGCAACTATATGATACCTAATTTGAGAGAGAAAAGAAAAGCACACAAATGCAATAGTATCAGCATCCTTCCTAAGTGGAGAAAACATCTGCGTAGAGAGGTTAATGATGCGCTTGCCCGCAGCCCATCCGTGCTTGCTCCTGCTGAATAGGCTTGGGGGAGCCCCTACCCAGGCAGCTAGCTCCCAAGTCAGTCCTGGCTTTGGTGTGACCTGTGGGTGATCTCTTTCCTCCGCATTTTCAACATTTTCTATCACAAACTTACTTTAGCTCACAGCGGAAAACTACCCTTCAAAACAGAGCGAAGCAGAGGAAAACCCAACCTCAACAAGGCAGTAAGGACCACATGTTTTTAATTGGAAAAACATGTGTGTTTCTCCTTTCCTCCTTGAAAGCAGCTTGCCAGACACGGAGTCCACAGCTCTGAACCATTTACACGAACACATCCAAGTCAGATGTTTGAACACAACAGCTAAATTGCCCCCACATTGGAATTTCATGACTTTGAAGGCAATGGTGAAAACTGATAACTTTGCTTGAATTCACCTGAGATATTTCTTACAGACCACAGAGCAATGGCATTCGCTGTAGACCATAGCATCTCAAGTCACTTTGAAAGAAAACTCTATTCATCCTGAGATGGCGGAAAGTGCTATAGGATAGCAGTCGGTACAACTTCATTCTTCAGGTGAAACACTACACTCAGGAGTTGAAGGGTACCAAATAATTGCTCCTATCCACCAGAGGGCACTACCAGTATACACAAAACTTTCCAAGGAAAACTTGAGAGCCCTCTTACACCCCAGCTCTAAACAGAGAAGGCTAATAGGACGAGGTCACGGGAATTCCACTTTTATTATGCTTGATTTTCTTGTATATGTCAGGTAAGGCTTTTCCACTTTATGAAGGGACTAGTGAATTGGCTGCTACACTTAGTGTTATGACTCTTAAACTGCTGGAATGACTTGAATGTAACAAATCTTTTACGACAAATTTTGAGCGTGTACTATGTGCAAAGCTCAGAGCTTATCATCATGATAGGATAAATTAATCATAAGCTAGCTTCTTTCCTGCAGGTTGGAGATTAATATAAAGCTTCTGAGGTAATTCCCAAGCAAACGAAATAACTCAGAAATTATAAAATACAAAAGGTACATGCTGTTTTGTTTTATACTGGTGAAGACCACTGTTAGTGGGAATTTTGACCACAGTAATTTCGGAAAGCCTCTTGAGGAAAGCACAGAAGGTTGTACTAATAGCATAGGCAGAAGGAAAAGCACAAGGGCATATTAGTAAAGTCGTAGAAGTAGAAATTTCATGGCAAAGAAAAAGTACTGTCATTCTTCAATTATCCCTGCCTGTCCTGCCGTGATTTGGGTTGCTTCTCAGTGTGTCCCGTCACCTGCTTCACATATTAAGTTATATTTCTGCCTCCTGTACTAGGTAGGTAGCCTGTTCATATTTTCTGAAGCTGTTATTCATGTTTCCCTCCCAGTTTCTAAAGCCTAGAGAAAAAGAAAACGGAAGAACCCTTGTTTTAGAGAGTGTAGGCCTGAAATGAGCTACTTCTTGGGGACAGATCCTACCTTTGTCCTCCTTGAGCTGGGCAGGGCTCAGCAGAGCAGAGGACACGTGGTGAGATCCCATCTGTGCCTGGCAAACTCCTGTTTTTATGTAGCTGGGTCTCTGCAGTAAGTCTAAAACTGATCACTTGAGTGGAAGAAACCAACCCAGCTGGAGCACTTCTTGTGGTTTCCCATGTAGTGCGGGAAGGAATTTGCCATGAACAAATTTATTTTGAAAAGTTAATTTCCACATAATATTTGGAGTTGATTGGAACCAGTTCTAACATGCATGTTCTTCGGTATTAAGGCCTAATATAATTACATTACTATTTAGGAAAAAAATGAATGTTTTGTCATAATAATATTTCTTCCAAAATGACATGATATTTTACTTATATTGAGTTCCCTACTGTGTTTTATGCCATGTTGCTTAGGAAATGTCATTTTCTTGTGGAATTAATATGTGAGGACAAGCACTTACTCACTGTACTCCATTGTGACCTCTCTCCAAGACTTCACCTTAATACGTAGGGTCTTCTGGGTGAGTCATATATTTACACTTGAAGAGATCAAGAAAAAAATTAACACCACAGTTTTTCCTTAAGTAGTGGGGAAAATGTGACTTGTTACACACTTCTTTTCTAGGTCAGTATTTTTCCAGACATTTGACAGAGCTGGAGGGTCACCCAAAGTTTCCCTAGGTTTTCTTCACAGAAAGAACTGGAGAACTGTGGTGTGTGCTGGATTTTTAAATTTGAAAATTATCTACTTCTCTTATATAACTCAACTAACCACTGAAGTTTCTGTTTTGGAGAGTGAAATCTATAAACTTGGGATATAAGCATGGAATGTTTAAAAGGAGTGATCTTGGGAAATTAAACTTCACAAAGAGCAAGCCCTCAAAAGGGCTTTGTATACAAAAGAAAACTCTTTCATCCATCTCTTAACTCATTTCCATAAAGATGGAGAGAGAGAAAGAGAGAGAGAGAGAGAGAGAGACTAATGTTTACAAATAAGAGAGAAACAATGGCATCAGAAAAATGACAACAAGTCCTATGAAGACATAACAGGGCATTGCAGCCCCTGAGCAATGCAGGAATAATAAAAAAGTGTTTATTATTTATAGAAAAAGAAATCCATAATGAGTTATTTTGGCATCTTATTATCTAAATAAGGCATTCAACATAAACATATATACTAAAAGTAAATGAGGTAATTCATATATATTTTTCAAACCACTATAAATGACCTTCTTCAGAGAGTTTCCAAAGCAGTATTATAAGGGGTTGAACTGTATACTCCCAAAAGTTATTAAAAGTCTGATGCCTCAGTAATGTGAATATAACCTTATTTGGAAATATGGCCTTTCTGGATGATACAGTTAAAATTAATTATGACTGTGTTCCCATAAAAAGAGACCATTGGGACATAGAGCTAGATACCTGCTATGAGGACATATGTGATTACCTCCTACTAGCCAAGATGAACCTAAATTACTACAAACTACAAGAGAGACATGGGACAGATTCTCCATTAAAACCTTCAAACAAACAAACTATGGACTCTTTGATTTTAAGCATCTAATTCTAGAACAGTGAGGCAACATTTTCTTGTTTTTTAAAACATCTCGCTCATGCCACATTTTAAAGGTAGTGCTAGAAATCTAACACAGAAAATAAAGATACATTTTTTTAGTACTTATCCTCTGCTTTCCCATTCAGCCACCCAGCCTCCTGGCAATCCACAGAGTACAGAAGTTTTGCGCAGATTGCCCTTCTATTCCACCACCTGACCTGCTTCTGGACCCCCTCACACTGCCATCTACATAAGGCAAGTTCCTTTTCCAATTTTCCAGGCTGAAATAATTAGGAGGGCAAAGCTGTTGCAAAAAAATTCACACACTGTGTCGTGAATCCAAACATAAATTCTACTCAGCTAATCATTTAAGTTAGAATAAAAGGGGATGGACTTCCAAGTATCCAGGAAAGAATAAGGGATTGATTTTATTTCCTTTTCCTCAAGGAAAAGCAAATAGCTGTGTAGCCTGCTTAATAACAAGCTGGTAGAATGAGGCATGAGCTGGAGTTCTAACCATCAATCATGGACATCGCGGAGAGCCCAAGACCATCCCAAGTCTTCTGCTACTTCTAAGACGTGGCAGTCCATTGGCCTCCCCAGCCAACAGTGCAATCAAAGTAAGTTAAGATTTCCCCCTGTAGTGCTTGCCCAAGATGTTTTCAGACATTGTCTTTGTGTGTTATCTAGACAAGACAACCGCTTTAAATCTTGAAAAGACCTTATCTCAAGATAAAAAGGGGCCTGCTGATGTAGTTCAGTGTGAATGCCCTCCAGTACCACCACAAGCAACAACAAAACTATCATATAAACCTATCCTATTTATTTATTTTTTTTACAATTAAAGTCCCCCCTCCCTATGGAAACTGGGGATTGAACCCAGAGCCTTATGCATGCTAGGCAAGCACTGAACCACTGAGATACATTTTTAACTCTACAACTAGATTTCTAAAACATATATTAAACTTACAAGTGGGCCAGACTGATACTTGATAAAAGAACTTCAAAGAAGTCAGTGTGAATGAAATTATACTCTACATTATCATTGGTTGAGTGTAAGTTAAAAGTAGTTGGATATTCAGACCTGGATGCCACATCAACTTGATCTCTACTCTCCAGAGACTTGGAAACTAAACCATTTAATAAGTGTATTAAATCATCAGTTGACATGAAAACACAGCTAAAATATATTTTGACTGGAGAAACTTTAAGAACATAAAACAAACAATTAAAAAATAAAGGGGAAAAAAAGCAAACCCAGTCATGTAGTATAAGAGGTAATCTAACACCACTAAGTTTGTTTGCTTTATTTCCTAGAGTCGATGATGCATTGTTAATATCAGAAAAATATGCACACACCTGGTACCCCCTTTGTAGGTGTGGACCAGAAGCTGCCTGCTGGAAAATAAAGGATTAAATAAAATGAAATTAGAGAAAATGACACATAAAAGGACAACTTGAATTTCCAGCAAAGCAAATAAGCAGGTTGATCAACCCTCCAGCAGAGTCCCCTGAGCTGTTTCCACAGGAAAATGAGGGTGGAGGGAATCACAAAAGTCTTGGCTCCCATCCACCCCTGCGGCCTGCCGACACAGGCCCTGTTCCCCTGAGCGCTGCGGTCACACTGCAGTTGCTGCCAGAAACCCCACTTCCATGAAAATTGAGTAGGCAGGAAAACAAGCGATGGAGCTGGTCAGAGATTAGATGCTGGAAGCCGCTGGGGGTGATAGAGTGGGTTTCCTTCTTCTGATTGGGAAGCACGAGGTGGGGTATACTTGGTGGTCTCTTATAATTATCTTTTTCTAGGATTTAGAAACTTTCTCCAAGTTTCTAAAGTGCCCCAGGAACTCAAAAGCAGTCGTTGGTTAACCCAGGGAATTCCACCAGAGCTCTAGTAGGAATTTTGATAGAAAACAGGATATTCATCTGTTTTTGTGTCATGGCACATTCTGGCATAGCCTGTGATTCATTTCTTACATCTTTTAAAACATACTATATGATATATTCATAGCAGAACATTAAGCCAGTTATGTTAAAATATATTATTACACTAAATATTGAAATACTATTATAAAATGTTTTTATTAATTTTAAAATATATGTTTACTAGTGCCTATTATTTGTACAGAGCACTGGGTTTGATGCAGTATTTTTAAGCATGTGTACATTTTTATTACCATATCCATACCCCCTTTGGCCTCTCTTAAAAGCAAACAGGCAACATAGCAATCATATACTTCTTTGTTAACATATGAAGAGCGGTCTAGTCTCCAGGGAGATAATCATCACAATCTCACCTTAACGATGAATATGAGTGACATGTTGAGATATCTGTAAGAACTGATGTGGTTATAAATATCTGTTGGCAACAAAGTCAAAGTCATTGCCAGCAACACTGTGATTCATTTTTATATTTGTAATGGAAGACAGTGCTAAATGTCATTAAAAGTTTAGTGGAAATGAAAGTAGAATAGTTCCCATGAAAAATCACAGATATCCTGAAATCTATCAATACAGTCCTCAGGGAATCTGAACTTTAGATTAAGAATACTGCTGTATAATTTCACCCTGCCTAGATTAAACATTACCACAAATCACAGGTACTATGGATTATCAGCTTTTGCACAAGTGTTAATCTCCATCTCTCTGATGATTCAGAAGTCGCTTCAGCATTTCCACAAGAAGTAACATCGTGAGAATCGAGTAGTTCCCTGATAGCCTTGAGAAGTTCTTGTTAATGAAATTACTGGGCTCACAAAACTTATAGTAGTTGTTGATACATTCTTTATAAATAAGAGTATGGGGCTGGGGAGATAGCTCAGTAGAATAAATGCTTGCCTGGCAGGCGCAGGGTCCTGAGTTCAATCCCAGGTCCCTCAAAAAATAAATAAATAAATAAATAAATAAATAAAGTATGTAACAAATTACCCATGAGGGAAATGGTAGTATCTCAATATCATGACTTCTCAGGAGAAAGAAGTAGTGATCAATTTAGTTTATAAGAGCACATAAGTCAAGCTTAGTGAGACTATGAAGTCAGAATTTTATCCAAGTTTCAATCCCACTACCCACATTTGGCACATCATTTACTTCTGTGAGCTCCAGATATTTAAATTTCAAGGTGAAAATAAAAATAGTGTCTGTCAGCAAAATAGTAACAATCCAACAAAACAGAGCCGCAGGTGATGATGAGATGGAGAATAAAAATATTTGACCTTAAGAGATTTGAAGAATAAAGGAAAGAATTACAATTATGACCCAGAACTATCAAAAATGACAGAAAATTTGAAAAAGAGGAGGAGAAAACTTTAGTAATTAAACTCTATAAAATAATTCTCAAATATTGGTGGCTGTCAGTATTACTTGAGGAAATGGTAAAAAAAAAAAAATGGGCACAGGCCCTATCTTACTTTAGTGAGACTGAGAGTATGTATGTAAGAGCTCTCAGAAAACCCTGACACACTCCTGAATGATAGCGCTGTTGTTATACAGACAACTAAAAAGTTGTTTAAATATAACTGAAAAAAGGAAGAAAATTATGAATCAATTATTCAGGATGTAGCACAGAAATTAAAAAGAGAAATATTCCAAAACGTTGCAGAACTGATAAAAGATACCTGTCTTCAAGTTTAGAAAGTACAGTGAGATCAGAACAGAAAAACTTTCAAAGAGAAAGATAAGCTCTTTAAAGATGGAAAAAATGATTATTGATAATTAAATGAGTAGTAGTAAAATCTGACTTTCCACAGCAGTAAATGAACCAAAAAAAAAAAAATCAGTAGAATAATGTCCTTAATTGCTGAGAATAAATATCATCCTAGAATTCTATGTCCTATCCAAATATCTTTCAAGAATTGGGACAGTATAAAAATATTATCAATGAATACAGTCATTGTTTCTTCCTGTTGCAACCCTCCAAAAAAAGAGACAAATAAAGATTAGCAAGTAAGTTAGCCAGCAGATTCTCACTAAGGAATCTGATTCTAGAAGAAGCACTTGAGTTTCAGGAAAGAACAATAAAATAAATATGTAGGTAAATCTGAAGTAAAAGTTGGCCATTTAGAACAATAACAGCCTCTAATTTGTGCACCTAACAGATACAACAAAAATATAGGCCTGGCTGGCCTTCTCCAGCATTTTACTAATATAACATCTCTTTACCTATTTTTTTTTTATTCTATACTTAGGAGGGTGTAATTATTGGTTAAAGGCTATGAGCAGTATCAAAACCATGCATTCATATTGTTACATTGTTCTACAAACACTCCGATGACCAATGTACCAGAATGTTCTTTCATAGAAGAATGGCTAGGCTCCAGTACTGCTATATATGTTGAGAATTCAGGAAGGCAAAAGCCTGCCCTTTCAAAGGCACCAGGGTGAATATCTCTTGTCATTTTTTCTCAGGAAGTCAGTTAAACTCGAAGATTTCCTGTTTGGTGTTGTTTACTATTTACATCCCTTGTATTGCCGTAGAAATAGTCAATGTGTGTTTAGTAATAAATACATTATGCCATAAAAAGGAATCTGTCTCAGTGAGATACCAAGGGGATTAAAGGAGATAATACAGAACAAATGCTAAATCTGTTGTAAAGTGCCCATTGCCCATTGTAGACAGACTGAGGACCAGCAACAGATCTGGCAAGCATAACTTGGCCTGACTTCACATCTTGTCTCTTTTCTTGGATCTGCTCTGGATTCTGTGCATTCATGAATAGAGTCATGCTGCATCCTAAATCCTGGGCTTAAAAGGGCTGGAGAAAACAGAAGAAGCCACTTAGATTACATAAAGGCAGATGTTCAGAGCATACCAGAATAGCACAAAACTATGTGTAATCAACAGATAAGAGGGTAAGTCTGTTATCAGCCTTAAAATATTTTGTAATTTTGGGAAATATTTTACTATCCAGCCATCCCCAGTGTTCCTGTGTCAAAATGTCAAGTGGGACGTGAACAAGCTCGAGAACTAGCAAGTTGTTGTTTTTTTTTTTTAATGTGAATTCCCACTCGTTGGGACTGACTGGAAGGACATAATTTACAGCTATTCTTGAGAAAAAAACATATTCTTGTTTCATGAAAATGTGGTGTCAAAACTTGTCAACTGCTTACTGCCCCTTAAGTGGTAAAGTTAGGCTTATGGAGAATATCCCAGTTTTACCCTTTTCAATTTTCACCTGATACTTTAAAAAAAGAAAAAAAAGCGAGGCAGAACTTTAGTTGTGAAATGCACAAAAATAGCTGATGACTAGGAAATAAGAGCTTTGGCTGCTTGTTTTGAAAAGTTGGATTTCTTTCTCTTTACAATTCCATCAAATGACTGCCTTACCGATGGAGCAATTTTTATTTCTAATGTTTTCTGTCACATTTGGATGTACTTTCCAACAGAAAAGAGCTAGGAGCATACAATCACAGCTCTCATATTCTGTGTATCTAGATCTACCCACTGTGTACACTTCGTCTCATTTGTTTCAGCCTTTGCTCCCGCTGCTTACCCCCTCCCCAGTATATATGCATCTATGTGAAAGCATTTTACTATTTTGTCTGATTTTCTGCTTTGCTGATACAAAAGTCAATCTTTAGTTCTTGCACCAAGATGACTTGTTTTAATTTATAAGAGTTACTGATTTACATATAATTGTATATACTAATTTGCATTCGGCTTATCATAAGTTTTAATTTTTTATTCATTTAGTGATTTTGGATATATCTTTCTTTTCTTTTTCTTTTCTTTCTTTTTTCTTCTTTCATTTTTTTTTTCAGTAACTGGGATTGAACTCAGGACCCTGTGCCCTGGCTATTTCTTGATACAATAATCAAACTGAAAACAAAACAAACAATAATGAAAAATGTCAACTGTATTTGTCACCCTAGCATTCAGAAAAGGTAACATGTAATGATCTGGCTTAGGACAATGGGACAGAACTTTGGTTCAATTAGCTTAACAAGGAAAAGAGCATTAAAGATTATCAGAAATTTTGGAAATAGAAAGAGAAAAAGATGAATGTGACTAGCATCTATTCTCTCTAAATTTCTCTTTGTATAAAACTATGGCTCATTTCACTATAATAACTGGTATCGTCTTTAAGGTTGAACATACATATTTCAATCTTGTTTTGGTAGTTTTTGTTTCAATTCTTTTCTAGATGGTGTGCTAAAATACAGTGTTAGATGCTATATACTTCACTGATTTTAAGTTCCAAGGACAATGATTTTATTGTAACTATATCTGGATAAAAGTTGGGATAAAAATAATACAAGAATTAAAAAAAAAAGCACATGCACTAAACTCTGACTTTTTAAAGCCCAAAGTTTCTGAAAACTTTGTAAGGACCCCATCTATAAAGGAAATGAAAAAGAACCATAGGAAAGAAGGTATGAAGAATTTGGAATGTGATCTTAGATGTGCTAATCTTTTCATCTTAATTTGATCATCTCTAAAATGGAGGTGACACTAATACTTAGCTTTCCTACCCTCTAGGGTTACTTTAATGATTAAAAGATATACTGGGCAATAAAATACTTCACATGTGAAAAAAGTCACATTAATGATTATCACACTATGTTCAAAAGCAATCAAAGATGCCTCACTGTTGGAGATGAAGAACCCATGGTCTCAGTATACGGGTACAGCATTACAGAAGATGGAAATGGAAGCACTGAGCTGGACAAATACATCTTTCTCCACAGCATAAAAATCTTACGGAAGAACGCCTCCTACGAGCAGAAGCAGCACTGAGATTCAAGTCTATGAATTACAAATGCAGCTCCTGACATAAAGTATGCCACCCAGCAAAATCACCATGTACGGGTCCTGCTAAGGAAAACCTCAGAGTTAATGAAAGTTTATTTTTTAGAACACACTCATCTTTTCTTTAAGCACTCTCTGGTCTCACAGATAACGAGCTAGTGATGGAAAGCTCTGGCACAGCCAACAGGTCTGTTCCCCATAAACGCTAGACCTCCCATATTTCCCCCTTTGTATTTTCTTCTTTTTCAAGGATCAGCCCGGTCTCACTCACTCAGCACAAATGGGTAACATAGGTGATGGATTCTCCAGAGAGAGCATGCATTCTGGAAGGAGATCGTAGAGAATCATAGATTGTTTGCTGAGCAACTGTTTTGTGTCAGAGAGCATACTTTAAGTTTGGAAACTGATCGTGCCCAAGACACATAGGTACCCTCATTACCCTCTTGTGGATTAATCTTATGGTGGAGACATACAACAGTTAAGTCACTACTGTTAATGGCAATCATAATAAGAACAAACCACATTATGAAGCACTTACCAAATATCAAGCACTACCTTTAGTGTTTAAGTACATACTATCATTCCATATTAAATATTATGAATATGTGTGTTAATCTTATTTGTCACCTTGTCTAAATTAAGAGATGCCTGAAGAGGTGATTGGGTTATGCTGGAGTTACACTCAGGTGAATTAAGCTGCTGGAACCCCTAGCTGAATGTTCCACTAGGAATGTTACTGGGAGCATACCCTTAGAGTATATGCCTCTTGTTTCACTTTCTTGCCTTAGGATAGTTTTATTAAAAGTCCATTATAATAATGATGTTCTCATACAAAAGGGAAAAGGGGAAAGCTTTCCTGTATCAAAAGAACACACTCTGGTAGACCATATCTCTTTATTTAAATTTCCCAGAATGAGCCTTCTTAGGAGCCGAGTATCTAGTCTGGATTCTGTATCTAACTATATCCTTGAGAAGAATTTGTTTGCTTAACCTGCAAATTAAGGAGGATGCCGGACAGGGTTACAAAGTTACAAAGTAGTAGCTATCCAGGGCTACTAAGGCTAAGAGGCCAGGCATTTGGTGATGAGTTTATTGTCTCCACAGCAGTGGAGAAATGTTAGCAGTGCCATGGTGATGAGACAGTGTGGTGGTGTCATTATCATTCCAGTCCTCAAGGATGAGCTTGTAAATGCGTGTTTGAGATAATGCTCCGCATCTTGCCCTGGTGCTTTTCCTCCAAACCCTGCTCCCTGGTCTTTGTAAAGTGACAGACTTTCCCCCACCACCCGCTTCCACCCTGCTCTGCTTGCCTTAAAGTCAGCTGAGCACAAACTGAAGCCTCTGAAAGCAGGAGCCCAGTTAAACACATCTTCCTTTAAGTTTGGGATATTAGGTACTTTTTCTCAGCCGTGGGAAAGCTGCAGAACACAGAAGCTTAAGTAACTTTTGGGAGTCCTTATGTGGCAAAGACAGGATGCAAACCCAGCCCACTGAAGAGAGTAGAAAGAACTGTAGAAATAGAATCCAATGTAGGTTAAGTGTAGGAACCAGAAGTCTTCCTGAGGAAACACTGTCTCAATAAAGACTTGAAAAAGGAGGCTAATTGCTGAATCCAAGTGCATGTCTTATAAAGCTTTCAGAGTACTTATGCAGGAAGAGGGTAGGGGAGTGGGAAGGAGCATGAGGACACAGGAGCCCACGCTTCACTGCTAAAATAGCAGCCAGCTGGGCAGGCACTGAGTGGGCAGAGGCCTCTTCCAGCCCCTGGCTGGGGAGTGGTCCCCAGAGTCTAATGCTCTCTCAGTCTTTTCTCCCATTTCTGGAGTCAACCGCTCTTATGGTGAAGATACATAAGTGCGCACCCACTGGTCAAAACATGAAGGGCAATGCATGGGAGCCTTGTGGGGGGCAGACAAAGTGCATTCATGTATGCTCAGGATGATCTTTTCTGTTCTCCAGGAAAAAAAAAAAACTAAAGCAGGAAGAAAGTGTTAAGCAGAACACAACCATTTTACTGTACAGTTATGATTTTCTGTTTCTGAACGCTCCAAGATTATCTCATTTAATTCTCTCATTTGCATATGCAAAGCTGATCCCGGGAAGATGAGTCGTGCCTGTCATCACACAGCTAATTGCTGTTGTAGTGAAGAATGGAAACTCAGCCTCCTTGCAGCATCGCCCCGGACCTCGGAGTCCTACGACAGCACTTTTGCTGTGAACAGTTTTAATTCCTCCCATCAGAAAAGTATCATAGCCACATGAAGCTACATGTGTGTGAGAATTTGGCCAAGTTTGTTGAGGCCATATGATTATAATGTTTCCACGAGCCCCTGCTTGTATTCACGAGGATCCGTAGTTTCTAGTTTTCATTTAAGTATCGCAGAACATAGGTGGACTCACGGAGATAGAGGCCATGACTGCATTTCTTTGTTGAGAGCATACAGTGTTGTAAACATCATACCACACACTGGCGGTTGTCACTGCTGCCAGAGGACCTGATAGTCAAAAAGGAGAAAGGGGTGGCATAGTAGAAAAGGTGGATGACTCAGGCAGCAGGGAAGAAGAAGGGATGACAATGCGAATCTATAATTTCATGTGACTCATGTGGTCCCTTTTCCTGGACTGTATTTCAAATGATGCCTCTGTCAATTTTAAGATAAAAATACAGGTTCCAGAGGAAGGGGATGACGACTCTAAAGCATTGGAATCCTCCCAGAAGCTAGTGTTGGCGGAGATGGACCAAAGAATCAAAGTTCTGCATTTATATGGATGAGAAAGGGGAAATATTTGCAGTCCAGGAGAAGAAGAGATGTGGACTAGGAGAAAGGAAACACTTTAACAGTCCAGTGGTTTCTACTGCAATTTTTAAAATTTTGTTTTGTGTTTACTTTTTTATTCAGACATGTCTGTAGTGCATGTTTACATTCCTTGCGCAGAGTTGGTAGATGTACACAACACATCTTTGTTCCTTTTTCAGGCCTACCCTTACTTCTGTCTCCATCTCCCTTCATCTCTTGAACCCCTTCCATCTGTGGTGGTGTGTCAACTTGGCTGGATCAGCTCCCCATGTCCTGGGATGCCCTAGGGCATGGAGGGCCTGCCTTAGCGCATGGAGGACCCGCCCCAGACTGACTCAGCACAAAAAGAGTACACAGAGGGGTTGAAGAAGGACTGTGAGTGCCACTTCCTTGGAGGAGCTTGGTCAGTGCAGCCACGCCAGTTCAGAGGAACGTGGATCTTTGCAGCAGCTGCTGCCACTATCTCAGAGGAGCTCACTATCTTGCAGTTGGCATGGAAGAAAGAGAGAGAGGCTTGATGGATGCCACAGCTGCTGCTCCTCGTTGTTTTCTGCCACCATGAACTGCTGTCATCTGCCTTGGAGCCAGCAGAGTATGGACTGAAACCTCCACTAACTGTGAGTTAAATAAACCTTTCCTTCCTTTATTTTGTGTGTTGGGTATTTGTCCCAGTGACAAGTGAAAAATAACCGAGACACCATCTATGACAGATCTAGCTCCTTACTTTCTATTATTTACTCTTTATTTATATCTTGATTTTCTCATATAAAAGAAACCATTCAATATTTAAGTTTCTGTATCTGGTTTACTTTGCTTAGCATTGTGATCTCAAGTGCATCGTTTTCCTATAAATGAGTAAACTTTGTCTTTCTGTATGACAAAGTAGTACTCCACTGTGTGTAAATACCACGTTTTCTTTATCCATTCATCTGCTTGGTTGGTCTAGTTAGAGAAATAAACCACTCTAAGTCTTTCAAACAGAGGTCATTTAATAGAAGAAAGTCCTTATTTAAAACGATGGAAGACCTTAGATCCAAGTTAGGATATGGGAAGGTAACAGCAGAAAGGCGTTACCACAACTAGAGTTGAAAGGACAGTGTCAGATACAGGCAACCAAAGCCTGGAACCTCCCAGAAGAAGCTAGAGTCAATAGAGAAGACCCAGAGGGAGAAGAGATCGCTGAGGGGGGAGCCTCTTGGAGGTGACCGAGATTCAAAAGGAGATGCGGTTATGGCAGACTGCACGGGAGGCAGAAAATAGAGAACAATGCTACGGCCTTCTCTCTCTCCCACTGTCCACTCTCGTGCATTTGCTTCACACTGCCAGTGATACTAGGAACACAAAGGCTAAGTGCACCTAAGACATGGAGCAAAGCTTGGAAAGGGTGCGAAGGAATCAAGAGATTTTTACGGTAGCTGGTTGGCACATGACCTGATAAATCAAGTCTGAAGCCAACAGACCCCTGCGTATCTAAAGTAAGTTTTACATTAGTGGCTCCATGGCCATCCATGGGACCTGGATTGCCCCATCTTCCTCTCTCATCCACTGGCTGTTCGCTCTCATTCACTTGGAGTTCCCCAAAACAGCCAGCATTTGGGCCTCCCATAAAGTCAGGCTCCCAATTACATAGGAGTCTATGCTGAACCCATAGCAACTCTCTAAGACCCTGACATTCTGGGAGGCTCATTAATTCACATTTCTAAGGGACACAAGCAAGAACAGCTTGAACCTGCCCCTTTGGGTGTGAATGTGGATTCAAAACTGATTGATTATGAAGTGCCCAAGAACAGCTGCCTTGGAGAAGTCCTGTGTCACTACTGTTCACTACTGGTGAGTGTCCTGCAGCTCTGTGTCCCCTCTCACTATATGGGCCTCCTGTCAATGGCCAAATTTCCCATAAGTTACCCTGCCTTGGTATCTAGACCCTCAGACTTGGGTACCAACAGAACCACTGCTTAGAGCCCTGGGCTTGGGCCACACTTGCTTTACTAACCTGTTTCTTTGAATTTTGCTTCTCAGTCTTCCTTTTAGTAATTTGCCACCCACAAAGAGTGTCAATTAGCACGAGATAGTCAAAGGTATATGAGGATGAAACAAAAATAAAATCAAACTTCCCTTTGGACGCTTGACCTTTCATCCCTGGGGATGATGAGGAAAGGTGTTACTGAAGTGTTCCAGTAGAGTGCTCTGCTCATTAAGCCAGAGTGCCTCTCTCTGAAAATGTTAATATAAGAGCAGTTGTAAATAATCCTCTTGGCGATCAGGATTGCACACTCTCTTGGAAGCTTCAAAGTGCTCCTCTTCTGAGCTAAATTAACAGAAGGAACGAACTGTACCAAATCTAAACTCATTCTAAGGACATGATCTGAGTCGTGTTCCTTCCCCCCAGACACTTCTAAGTGCAGGGGTGGGGAAAGAAAGCTTTTGAATCTAGGCTTCATTCATCCTCATAGGGTAGTGTCCACTCCAACCCTTCACACTGAGGACTTCTGTCTCTGCTTATAAACTGTTATAGTACAGCTAAGGAAATGAGATTGAGAGCCAGTATACCAACCACTCCTTCAATTCAGCAATCTTTTAACTGTTGCCAAGAGATTTTTTTCTAAAATAAAGTTGTTCAGACTCCAAAAATAACATCTGTTGCTGAGTAACATTTTCAAAGAACATAATAAACTGTATATCCAGAAAATATACACTCTGTTGTTCCCTAGGGGAACTTGCAGAATGGATGACGTGAGATTGTGGACTCCTTCATTTCATGTACTACCTGCCCCTGGGCAAAATATTTAATTGATATGAGAGGTGGTAAGATATACTGTGTAAAAGTTACCTTCGTTTTCAGCATGCGGTGACTGAAGTCACTTCAAATATCCGCCCCACTCAGAGGTGCTGGGCAGGCTTTCACTAGCAGAGCGTATTTTTAAAGTGAGGTCATGATGCCTTGGAGTGAGTAACACGAAAATCCAAGAAAGCAGTAATAATAACTAGAACCTTCCAAGTATTGTACTTGAGGTATATAGTCCAAGCATATTTTTAGATTCCCTGAAACTTACCTGAGTCCAAGGATCCCTGAAATCTAACTGTGACCTAGTGTCACTCTGCAACTTGTTCACCTTCACCCTCTCCATCAAACTTTTAGATTTCCATCTCTAAACTAAACATGGGAGAGCTTAGTGTGAAGATTGTCCTCTGTGACTGGAATGAGCTCCCCAACCTTCTTATAGGTAGAGGTCCCTTACTAGATGAAACTGGAAGAGAGTATACAGGTAGTGTGTGACTGTTATTACTACTAGAGACAACTCAGAACATTTGTTTCTGCATGTCCAGGGTGCAGAGGGCCTTAGCTCTAGGAGAACCCATAATTTCTAATCTGAGAAGGAATCCCAAAGACATTTGTCTTGTGATCAGCCTCATAAAGGATGAGGTGACTTTGCTGTCTGCTTGGGCAAGCTGTGGTGGAGGCAATAGAGGAGAGCAGCTGCTAAGGGCAGAGGAACAAGGAGGAAAGATGGTAACTCCAAGGTTTCTGATGGCCTGAAAGATAGTGAAAATTTGTATACACTCCCCTGGGATTGTATGGAGAACTGTTTTAGAGGAAGGGCATTTCTGTCTCAACTCCTCAGTCTTAACTATGAGGTTCTGGACAAGTCCTTCAGCATCTTTGAGCTTCCATTTCTTCATGATGATGTTTATGCTGCTGGCCTGTGCCTTCCTTAGTGTACATGTTATCTGAAAACTTGCACTAAATTAACACACATGAAATGCTTTATATAAGATGATGTTTTTAGAGGGCTGGCCATGTAGCTCAGCGGATTAAGGCTCCTGTAAGCAGGCGCAGGGGCCAGGGATTTGAACCCTGGGCCTGCCGTGCTGGCCCCACCCCCGAGGCACACTGAGATGACAAATGAGACTGGATGTGGTGGTGTGCACCTGTAATCCCAGCTCTTGGGAGGCTTTAAACAGGCGAATCACTATGAGTCTGATCTAGTAGTGAGACCCTGAACATCCTGTAGACCTTTCTCTAAAATAAAAAAAAAAATTTTTTTAAAAATGATGCTTTTGGATTTTCTACTATTATTGTTCTCATTTACAACATCACAATCAACCTTTATGCTGCCTGATGAAGGGTTAGATTCAATGGCTTTTCAGAACCCTCCTGTTGTTGTCACAGTTTACAAGGGAATGTATTTAATGCAGGACACACAATTTATAGGATTATTTTATAACATCTACCTAAAGAGTCAAATGCCAAAGAGTGCAGCAAATCCATCCACACACTAAAGGCCCACAGAATCCAGATGAGGGCCTGGGTCCCAAGGCAGTGTTCTGCACGAGTCCAGCTGCAGGCCTAGAACCCATGACAATGTCTCACGCAAGCCTGATTGAAGCATCTGTGCTGGGAAGGCCCAAAGGTCAGCAGTGGAAGCTAGAAAGAACCAACACAACAAAGGATCTGTGCCAGCAGGCTGAGGGACCTGCACTGGAACCAGGAAGTGATGTTCAAAGTAAGGACCAGTACTCCCTCCAAGAGAAGCACAGCTGTCATCCCTGGGAGAGGGGACCGGAGCTCCTCTCACAATAAGCACAGCTGAGTTCTTATCAGAAAACCAGCATGAAAGACTTCTCCAGGAGAATCAGCAGCACACCATCTTCCCCTCTAATTCTCTTTCTTAAAGCAACAGTCCTCAGGTGGGTCCTCCATACCAGCACCAGGCTGATTCAGTTCAGCTGGGTGCTATGAGCTGACCATTAGTTAATCCATCACACCTCCTGGCCTTAAGATTACAGTATGTGGTGTGCCTATGGCCTATGCTATCCGTGTCATTTACAGTTACAACACTGATGGAAATGTATTGTCTTATAAGGAACGCAGGTCTCAGCGAGGAGACAGTGCAAGGCAAGCCTTCGGCAGATGATAAATTTCCTTCCTACACGTAGAGAACATGTAAAGATTACCAAAGGTTTGTCCACCTTGACTATCTCCACTGGGTTTGTCCAGAAGCTTGCGAAAACTAGAATTTCCCAGAACCTGGACTCCACCTCAGCTGAGTGTAACTTTCAGCTTCACTCCCCTGAGGGGACTCTGCCTTCTAGATTAGTTGTCCCTGTTTGTTCTGTGGGGAGATCACAGGAGATTCAGGTTCCATCTTTGAATGAAGAATTTCAGTCCACCAATAAGTGAGTCAAGGCCTGCCTCTTCTGGAGTCTTGTTGCTCAAAGGTTAGCATCATTGAATTGCCTGGGGACTGTGACACCCAGATCGCGAGGCTCCCAGCCCCAGAGTTTCTGACTCAGTGAAGTTTGAGTGGGGCCAGAAAATGTGCATTTCTAGGCTGCTGCTGCTGCTCTTAAGATCACTGAGAACCCTGTTCTGTAGAAGCCACTGTCTATTGTGATGTTTAAAATGGTCCCTTCCATGTGCCACAAAAGTAGCCTTGTGAGGTTCTTGTGATGGAAGTTGAAAGAAAAGGTGATTTTTGAAGAGAAACTGTAGTATATATGCACAATACTGGGTATATTAGTCAGCCACAAAGACAAAGGGATTATGAACCTCCTTTGATCTCTCCACAGAAAAAAACAGCGAAAACCAACCTAGAAGGTAGAGTTCCCTCAGGGGAGTGAAGCTGACACACTCAGCCGAGGCCGAGTCCTGGCTCTGGGAAATTCTAGTTTTCTCAAGCTTCTGGATGGACCCAGTGGAGAAAGTCAAGCAGAAAAGCTGATATTTAAACCTAAAATCTAAATAAATGAATGAATAAAATAAAGGAGAGATGACAGAAAAAACTAGATGGTAGGCCTTGGGAAATAGGGAAGGGGATGGGGTAGAGGGCTTAAAGGAATGAAAATGATCAAGATAAGTTATATGCATACGCTTGTTCCCCCACATGAGCATCACTACCCTGGACTACCAATATGCACTAAAAATAAGTTGCAATGGAGCTTAACTTTAAAAATAAATTATAGGGGCTGGAGAGATAGCTTGACAGTCTAACCATCTGCCTGGCAAGTGCAAGACATGGGTTCCATCCCCAGTACCACGTATCAGGCCAGCCCTGGAACCCTGGGTGCACTATGCTGGCCACTGAAACTGCGCATGGTGGTGCACACCTGTAATCCCAGTGCTGGGGAGGCTGAGACAGGAGGATCACAATAAGTCCTAGCTGTGTAGTGAGACCCTTTACCTTACAAATAAATAAATGAAAGATTTTTTTAAAATTTTAAATTATACAATTGAGTTATACAAATCAATGTAAATAAAGCTTTATTGTGTATTTAGACTTCTCTTTTCAACATTTATCTAAAGACAAAAATACAACACTGTTTTGCACCTGTCTCCTCCTAATCATTATTTCCTCTTGGCTATGAAAAGTGAATAAAATTTCAAAGTTTAAATTGGTCCTTGGTCCCATTAAGCTACACAACCTTCGGATTAGTGACACAGGTTTACAGACTGCCCTTTGGAAGTTGAACCATAATTGGAAATTATACCCTTGGGAGAAGGTAAGGTCAACTTTACATGCCGGCTGTTCATTTCATTATACCTGGAATTCTGACTTATGACATTTCAATAGCATATTTCACTGTAATAGGAAGCAGCACCTGGAAACCATGTACTGTTTTCAAGTTCAGTATCCACAGTCTGGGCCATCATTCAGTTCTCCTGACTACCATAGGGCAACACGACGCAAGTGTACTTCGCCAAGCCTCAGGGCTCAGGTTCTGTTCAGGCTCTAATGCCTACTTGGCTCCAGAGCCTTGAGAAAGTTCTCTGACTTCCCATAGCTTTTTCACTTGTAAAATGGAGCCAACACACTGTGGCTGGGCTACTTTGGAGGGTTGTTTTGATAACCAAAATAAAACGAGAAACATGAGTGGGTGTACTTCAGACACTGTCAAGCCTTTAAAAAGTCAAGGTCCTCTTCATTTTTGCTGTCATGTTCTGGGTACAGTGTGCCCTCGCCCTTGTTTGAAGGCTGTGCTCTTGCTCTGGGGAAGAGACGGAGCATTATCTCAAACATGTTTATGGGTTCAGCCCTGAGGACTGGGAAGAAATGATGACACCACCATAGTGTCTCATCACCATGGTTCTGCTAACATTTCTCCACTGCTGTGGAGACAATAAACTCATCACCAAATGCATGGCCCGTCTTAGCCCTGGATAGTTTTTTTTTTTTTTTAAATTACAGTATTCTTTATCATCATTGGAAATTACAGACTATTTAAAATAACTACAGTATCCCTAAGAAGCCAGTTGATACAGGGGAAACAACAGTAGTATTTAGTAACCTTTACCTCTTTTATGCACAGGTGCATGTTTTATCTATGTAATATTAAGCAATGTCATCTAAATAACAATCCTACATGTGTTATTATTATTCCAATCTTATAAGTGAGAAAACCTAGAAAGAAATTCAGTGACTTTCTCAAAATCACACAGAAAACGAAACGGTGAAAGCTAGTGTACAAAGCAAGATTCTGTTCTGAAGGAGCTTCTTCCTGAGCCACAAGCTATAAAGAATACTAGACTAAAAATGAAAAAGTATCCTTTTGCTTCATATTGAGTCCTCCACTCACTGTATGATCTCGGGCAAGTTACTGGTAGAGCACAATTCTCCCATTTCTGAAGCAAAGGTTTTTCAAGAGATTATTTCTGCATCCGTTGGGGTTCTATGTGTGGAAAGAACTTCAACCCACTTTTGTTAACATGAGCCAGTGGTAGAGGGGAAGGATGAGGAGAAAGATAAAGAGGAGGAAGAGGAGGAAGGGATGAGGAGGAAGATGAAAATTTGACTGGCAAAGTGTTAAGGCAGCTCAAGAACAGACAGAAGGCTGGACGCTAGAGATGTAGGCATGGGAACAGTCCACATCAGGACAGGAATCAGCACAGCACTAAGGGTCTGGCTGAAAAGGTTAATAAACCATCTCACTTAGGGGAATGAACCAAGGGTCAAACCACTTGATAGTTTTTGCAATCTTCAAATAACAGATGGTGTATATCTGAACCAAGTCAAAGACAACAAGAAGGGAAAAGATGGGGCTTATCCCATAAACACTTCAGAGATTGATTTTAATTTGGTACAGGATCTCACTATGCAACCTTCCCAGTCAATGAACCTCTAAAGTTTTGTTCCACTCTCATGTCAAACTTTAAGATTTAAAGCCACACTGATAGTTCTCTTCCTTTTTTACCAGTCCACCACCAGTGAGGAAAGGGCATGAGGTTTACAACCCCATCAATGCTAGATACCATAGGTACCCAAAGGAAGCTGAGTCCTGGTAGGAAAACTTAGTTTCTTCTGCCATGTCAGCCCCACTCACTGGGCATGCTGAGAAAGCAATTGAGACTGGGAGGGGTGGCGCATGACTGTAATCCCAGCACTTGGAA
>NDGM011143315.1:0-17780 GCA_002564305.1 Octomys mimax | reverse complement strand
TAAAACAACCAACAAAGGAAGATCCTGGGGCAGACTCGGTGCAAGCACACGGCAGCTCTCTCCCTATAAGTGCTCTGAACAGATTCAGTGCCTCGGCTGGACTGCAGGGAGTACAGTGTCGGACCAGCAGCTCACAAATGGACCAAAAAGGACTTCAGAATGGTGGTGAGCCTTTGAGGATGACTAGGCTCTGTGGAGGCAGATGCTACTAGAACTGCTGGGAATACATTAAAATTATTCTAGGTTTTATTTCACGGGCTTTTACCTGTATTCCTCACATTAAACACTGCAACTGAAAAGGCCTAAGTCTCCTCAAAGCCTTTTTGGTTTTTCAGGGACTTTGTCCATTAACAAATGGTTTATCTGAAAGCTATGTTTATGACTGTTACATCAAATTTCACAATTTCAAGAGGAGAATATTTCCTTCTGTAGATCTAAGTAGATCATTTAATATTTCTCTCTAGTAATAAAAAACCTAAAGGTTTTGCCTGGGTCCCAAGTTATTTTTTAAAGAGAATAAAAAACAGGAAAAAGAGAAAAACATTAGACATGACACGTAATTTCACTGAACAAAATGATAAGATTTCAACAATGGCTGTTATTTTGCATATTATCTAAAAATTAGTTGTTCAGATTATGGATATAAGCAGGCAAAATTGGTCAAACAAGTTATAAAAATTAAAAAAGGATAGAAAAATTAAGCATTAATTTCTCCTTTCAATAGAAGAGCAGAAATCACAGTACTATTCAGGCTATTCTGCCTACAGACATCTATCTGTCTCTCTCCATTCCTTCTTTCTTCACTTTCTCCTTCCCCTCATCCCAGTGCTTCCTTCCCTTTGAGCAGTTTCATTCACTTTCACGGTATCTATTGTATTGCTGGATCTTATTTACTCTTTCAGGTTCTTACACTAGCGAGACAATGTGATGTTTACACGTGCGGTTCTGATGTATTTCACTTATGAGCATGGTCTCTGGTTGCATCCATTTACCTATAAAAGCCTCGAGTTCACCTTTTTTATCACTGAGTAATACCCCATTATATAAACATTCCACATCTTTTTTATCCATTCCTCAGTCGATGGGCATAGATTTTATCTAATCACATTTTCTTTAGTTCTAGATATTTAAACACACCACTTAGAAAATACTTAGAACTCTCTCCCATTGTATAGTGGATACTTTCTGAGCCTTCCCCTACCTGGGCCATCCAACACACAGAGTCCTATGTTTCTGTGATTTGCAGAATCCCAGTGAACCTGAAAAAGATGTTGCGTGTGGGATTTACATTGTATAGCTTCAGTGTTTTTCACTGGTACAATCACTGGGCTAATAATACCACTATATTTTGAAAAGCAAAAGTAAAGCTATTACCCTGACCTTCTATTCAGCTTCGTTTATGCCCTGACATTTTGACATTACTTTCCCACTGTGAATCATTATGGATTTATGATGTTTTGGGTTGACTGTGTCCATGTCTCTGTTGGTATTCTTTTGAAGCTCAATAGTGTTAACAGCTTGCACACACACACACACACACACACACACACTCACACACACACACACACACACACACACACACACACTCACACAAGTAACTTCCATGTGAGCCTATTATTTGTGAAAATGTTATCGCTTTCTGGCCCAGACAATTTCACAGGCTTGTTTTTTCAATGATAGTTTTTCACTCTCGATGGCTGAGTGTACTGTGCTGATCTATAGGGTTGATTCTGGACTCCCTGCTCACTTTCAGCCTGAGCTGGCTGCATTCCAACATTTTCCACTGGTGACATCAGAGGTGTGGCTGCCTATGTCACCAAAACTCCAGGAAAGGAGGATCTTTCCTGCTTCATAATGGCTGAAACGCTCAACCATTGTGCAACCTGGTTTAACACTAAGCTGAAACTATTGTTCAGCCTTCAAACTGCTGCACAATAGTTCAATTTTGTCATTGCCTAACTTCCCTCTAACGACTTTGTACTTAATTGTGAATACAGGGTATTTCTTCCTGGTTGAATCAAACAGTTCATTGTCCTATAGTTTATTTTCTGATATTCTCAGAACACAATTATGTCACTTATAACATTCCCTTGCCACTGCCGCATGTCAGAGTATGTGTTTGAGGCTGGCCAAATAGCTCAGCAGATTGAAGCACCTACAAGCAGATGTAGGGGCCAGGGGTTTGATCCCCAGGACCTGCCGAGATGGCAATTGAGACTGGGCGTGGTGGTGTACTCCTGTAATCCCAGCTCTTGGGAGGCTGTAAACAGGTGGATCACTATAAATCCAATCTAGTAGTGAGATTCTGAATACTCTGTAGACTCTTCCCTAAAATGCAGGAAAAAAAGTGTACACTGTCACAGTAAGAGTATCCCCTTCCATGGTATCTTAACATGGTGCCAAACAAAGCTTTAAGCTTTGCATGTAGGAATTACGAAGAGCTCTAGTACATTGACATTCAGCAAATGGCACAGAAAAACAACATAAATACAAATTGTTGAGGTTCAGTATATAAAGTATATATTATATTGTATCCTCATTCAGCTGGAGATAAGCCTAGTTTAAGTCACCAAGTTCTCTGAGACATTGTCTTAATGCTAGATATATTTAAACTTCACAGTCATTCAATGTTCAAGTGTATTCTAGAAATATAACTACCATATAAAAATAAAAGAATTTAATTGTAAAATACCAACAATTGAAGTGTCAAATATTACAACTTTAAATTATAATTATAAAGTCAAAGTGGAAACTTCTATAAATGCATATAATTTCCATGTTACCAGAGGGTTAGTCCTTCTACTTCATTTTATGGGACAAGAATGCTTATAATTATAACACATTTTTAACTGAAACAGTTCAATTCAACCCACATAGTTTAGATCGCTGATATAAAACTTAAGCTATTTAGTTTTAGAGCAGAAACCAAAATTCTTAAATAAAATATCACATGTATTAAAACTTTTAAACTTTATTTTTGAATTGATTGAACATAGTCTTACAGAATAACGTTCAAAATATTTTATTTGTCAGGAAGAATTGATAGATGTTCTTATTGTATAATTAAGTATGTTTATGACCTTTTATATTTTTGAGAGAATTCCACACAAAAGCTTCAAATTTCTAATGAATGTTTTCAAAAATATGAGATTCAACAAAAAAACTTTTTTGCACAAAAAAGGCCACTAGCATTGCAACAAGGTGAGGTGGAAAGCCACTGGCCTAGGACAAAACAACCTGTCAACTGGTTATTTGTGCCAGTCTCATATTTGAATTCCACTGGAGAAAAAAAATCCATTTTTTTGCTTTCTTGAAGATTTATTTATTTATGTATTTGATATAAGGTCTCACTATGCAGCTCAGACTCATAGTCATCCTGTTGTTTCAGGCTCCCTCAGCACTGGGGTCACAGGTGTGTACCACCATGCTTGCTTTTGGTGGCTGACTCCACACAGGGCCAGAATGGCATGACATACTAGGGATGGAACCCAGGTCCTCGTGCTTGCTAGACAGATGCTTAGACTGCTGAGCTTTTTCCCTGGCTCTATTAGTCTTTTTAAAAAAAGATTTAGTTCTTATGATTTTTATTTCAGATATTCAATGCCATCCCTTGCTCATACTAAAAATTATTAGCTATGTATAACAAAAAGACGGACATACAAATTCATCACATTTCATGTTTTACCAAATATATTTTAGTAAGGTTTTTTTAGAGGGCTCCTTTCCAAAATTATTACAATTCCCAGCCCAGAAATCCCTGAACCTCATTCTGATTTTTAACAAATTTGTAAATTTTAAAATGCTCAAGCATTTTAAAGGTTACAAATTGTTTTGTGTAAAAAGTAGGGTGGAGATTTTAAATTATGGTCAAAGTGCTGTTGATGCTTCCCCATGCACATAATTAGAGCTCAGATCTTTCTGCAGATCTGGTTCTGAGTCCTAATCAACACAAGGAAGTGACCTGTCTTGGTTTCCAATCCCAGACCCTGCACAACCGGTAGTTGTCATTTTCTGTCTTACTGTCACTCTCCAAATCCAGCCACCACACCGGAAGGAGGCACAAACCACTTGCAGAGCAGCCACACAGAAAGAAGCACTGCTGCTGATGTGCCAGCCACATAACCACTCTGGCCAGGAAGGAGTGCCCCAGCCACTGCAAAGCCACATCACCCAACACATGCATGAAGCAGAAAGGGGTTCTTCGAGGGATTCTTCCCACCGCCCAAATTGAGAACCTGCATAACACGGCACATCGTACAGCAATAAATGGCCAGAATATTGCAGCTTACATTTACACAATATGACAAAATGGAAGTTCTGAGTTGTGCGCAATAAACACTGACTCTGTGCTTGAGTTTGCACTGCTGTACCAATGTCAGTTTCCTGGTTTGCAGACCAGTTGTCTTGGTCTGTTGGGACAATGGCAGGAAATGCCCTTGAAGGGGTAATTAGGCAACAGCAGAAATCCATTGCTCACCAATCTCCAGGCTTAGACTCAAGGCTAAGCCTGTGAGTCTGTGCCCTACAGATGGTGTCCTCTTTGTATCTCCCTGTCATGGAAGGGCCTAGACACTGTTTCCCTTCCACTCCTCCTATAAGGCCACTCATCCTTTTATGTAAGAAGAAACCTCAAAACTCAATCAGATCCCAGAAAATTGACCTGTCAATACTCCCACAGTGAGTATTGGGTCACTTGACTTCTAACATATCAGTCAAGGTGGGGGTGATATTTATACTGTAGCAACAGTGTACTGCAATTTTCCAGGATACTAGTGTGTGGAGAAAGCTATGAGAAAGGTATGGAGGAACACTATCCTGTTCTGCAACTTTTTGTTATGCTTAAACCATTTGGAAACAAAAATGCATAATAATATGCCAGGTCTGTACACTAAAGAAATTAATATCAGTAAACTAACTCAACCAGGCAGAAGTCTGCAGTCTGCTCTGATACACAGAAGAGCAATTCCTGCTTGGGACTTCTAAGATGAGACCTGTCGAAAGCTGGAAGACTCCAGTGAGGCTTCTTCAAAAGGTTATTCTTATATTAGCACACACAATTGCATGGAGGAGAGTCTACCACACTCAGAGGAAGAAAACAGGTGACCGCACCTGGCACAAAAGTGCTTAAAACACACTGGCAATGTGCAGAGCAGACTACGGTTTCTCTGGGTGCTCATTTTCCTGATGCTCTGAACGGAGTTTCAATCTCCCATCTGTACAGCTGGATGGGAAAAGGCCTGCATCTTCTCAAGGGAATAATCTAGGGGGACTTTTCTTACGAGTCTCTGTCACAAGTTTTTCCACTGTCTTCGTAATGTTTGGAAATCTCCCCAGGGCATGCTGTTAAGCAAAAAATAAAGGATTTCATCTTTCTTTGTTATGTATCTTCTGTCTTCATGCATCTTTGCCCCATTTTGCAAAAGGGTGACTTGGTCAGGCTTTCTTTTCCAAGATTCAAGAGCCATAAAGGGACATCTGCCCTTTAGAGCCATCTATGTCATTGTGCCCTCATCTCTTAGCTCACTTTATGGGTAAGGTATTGTCAGAGTTTAACAAAAACCATAAGCAGGGGTAAGATTTCTTAGTAACTCTAAGATTCAGAACAAACCAGGGATCAAAATGGAGCCTACAAAAAAAACCTTCTAGAAAGGGGACACAAGGGTCATGTGGAAGATAAAAAGCCAGATGCTCAAATCCAGTCCAGCCTCCATGTGCAAGAGCAAAAGCCTTATTAAGCTTGATGTGACTGAGAGGCAGATTTCTGCTGCAGAATCCAAAGGTGGCCAAGGAGAGGGCTGGGAAGGCTGAGAAATGCAGAAGAGGCAGCACATGCATGCGCAGCTCACCCTTGGCGGCCCTTTTCCATTACTCTTGCAGTCTAAGACTTTGCCCATCACTTGGAAGGTAGCACCACAGCTCAGAAAGGTTAAGATGCGGCTTTGCCATGTGCCAGAATACCTGTAATGGGCAGGACATGAAAGCATCCTCACTGAAAGGCAGCAATGACCTTGCCCAAGTGCTGGACACCCAATTGTTCTCAGGTTGTGTCTTATTCCAGGAGAACACTCAAGACTCCAGGCCTCCCACACCCACTCCCCAGCGCAAGCATGTTCTGCTTCAGAGAGAGACTGACATCACCACTCTCAGCCTCGAAAGCTTCATAACAGATTCATAAAAAATGATCTGGACATCAATTTTGGAACAAGAAAAGATCGGTAAATCATTTAAGATATATGCTGGAAATATAGATCAATATATGTGTTTTTGAAAGATAGTGGAGTAATAATAAGTAAAGCTATCTGTCTGTGTCTGTGCATCCGAAGTCAACTGGGCTAGGTTGAGAAACACCCAGGAGATTAGTAAGGCATGGTTCAGGGTGTGTTTGGGACAATAATGGAGCCAGGCCCTGAGGTCTAGTTGCATAACTGCCTCCTGGCTCTTGGGTGCTGCTCCCTGCCCTGCTTCCCAGCCATCACGAACTGAGAGTCTCTGCCCCGCCTCACCCTGCCTCCATGTCTCTGCCGCCGGGCCAGCTGACCATGCACTGAAACTGTGAGCTAAATCCAGTCTCTCCTCGTTCCCTTTGCGGGTGCTCGATATTTTGTCCAGCCACAGAGAACTAATGCACCCTGCTGGTAAGGGGACATTGCTAGAAATCTAAGGAGACCATGGAAGCCCCACAGGAGAAAGGAACAATGGGAGGGATGGCTGGAGGGGGCAAAGCATAAAGAGTAGTTTTGATACTTGAGTTAGCAAATTTCACACTATGTAATGTAGAGGCTTCTGCTTGTCTGCTGGGTTTCTTGACTGACGTGGCTCACCAATTGTCCTTTCTGTGGGGCCTGCTTCCTTCATGCAAGGACAAGTCCGAATTATTCCAAAGGAAGACAAGAAATGTGGTACAAATAGAGTGAGAAAAACTATAATGGCACAAAGATAAATGAGTCAGGACAGACCATGTCAACACAGAAGTGAGCCTTTGGCTTGCAAATGAGTAGAACCACAGAATAGCACAAACAAGCCTTTTTCAATAGACCATGCTGGATGCAAATGGACAGAAAGGGCAATTAATTTCATACTACACTCACATGTGCATACACAAATGAATTACAGGTAAATAATCTAGCTTCTAGAAAATAATATTGGATAATATTCTTATAAGGTTAAAGTACACAAAAAGTTTTATATTAGTGTAACAAGTATTAATCAAGAGGGAAAGATGGGAAAGGTAGACTACAATGAAAATATAGATTTCTGTTCATCTGTCAATACCTTTATGAGAATATAGCATAAGTGTAAGTCAGAGTGAAGGGATCTGTAATACATATAGCAACCCACAACTCATTTAAAATAGTGTGTGCATAGATATGCTTACCTATCTTGCCATCATAATTTATGTCTAGTTGTCCCCTCAAAGCCTCAGGCAGTCACTGGGGCAGGCTTCTGGAGTCTGTGATTGATTCATCATCCAGGGCTAGGATTGCAGGTGTGGGTACTACACCTTGGCCTGGGTGGATAGCCTGAGTACAATATAAGGAAGGGACAGGGCCTTGCTAGCTGCTGCAGCTGTGTCTCCCCCCTTTGCTCTTTGCTGTTTTCTGCCTCCATGAGTGGCTGCTCTCTGCCAAGTGCAGCTCAGCCTTAGAGCCAACTGAGTATGGACTGAAACCTCCACTAACTGTGAGCTAAATAAACCTTTCCTTTCTTGTTTCGTGGTGTCAGGTATTTTGTCCTATCAATGAGAGAAAAGTGACTGAGGCACTTGCAAATATGTTTAAATGTATGATATAAAAATATGTTTAAAAATAAAAATAAGATTTCTAAAAGACCTAACAATTCCAATGCTGAGTACATAATTAAAAAATTAATCTGAATATCCAAAAGATATGTATAGACTCAAGGCAGCACTATTCACAACATAGAAAACTTCAACACAACCTAACCATCTGCCCAGGAATAAATGGATAGACAAAATGTAGTGTGTTCAGATGTAGTATGTACCAGCAGCCACTGAATTACTGTAACAAAGGACCTGATCGAAGCTGCTTGTGGAGAGGTTTATTCATTCACACTCCAGAAGTTCAGGGTCACAGCACTGGGTCAAAGTTCTCAGCAGCATCATTTGGGGTCCCAAGATGCTCTCACTAAGCCCCAGCCAAATGTTGTACACTGCCTCTGAATGTCACCGCCTGCAGCCTGGGCCTCACCGCGGTGCAGCACAAACTGTCCCAAGCCCATGTTCAGTGGCATGTCAGCCTCCACAAGGAAGGAGGTGCTGGTCCTGCCACCATCCAGACAAACACTGGAGACTTTCCCTGAGTGAAGTAAACAAGACACAAACATGAGGACACCAGATTGTTCTACTACTCCACACCTATGGGGCATCAAAGCAATCAGATTTATAGAAACAGAAAATGCAGGAGTCATTGCCAGGTATGGGAGAGAAAAAGAATGGGTAGTTGTTTAATGAGAACAGATTTATCATTTTGCAAAATGAAAACTTTCTGGAGATTGGTTATACAGTAGTGACAATATACTTAATATTGGTCCATACACTTAAAAGTCATTAAGATTTTATGCCATGCATGCTTTGCCATAACTTAATTTGTGATTGTCACTTAACAGGCATGGGAATAATTCTGATTCTTGCAGTTTTAACAAAACACTAAGATCCAGAAACTCACCCTGCTGATGAGCACTGTCTTGTCATGGGCATCTTTCTTTAATCTGAGCACTTGATGGTCTAGACCAGCATTCTCCAATAAGACTTTTTGAAATGATGGCCTATTCTATACCTGTGCCACCCAACACAGTTGCTACTAGCCATATGTAATTATTGAGCACTTAAAACATGCATGGAATTATTGAAGCCCTTTATTCTTTATTTAGCTAATTACAGTAAAATTAAACTTAGTCACCTGTGGCTGCCGGCTGCCAGATTAATATTGATCTAGATTTTTTGCATTCATCTTCCTCCCCCACAAGACAAACTTCTCATGACATCCTTGCAAAGCAGAGCTACAGTTTTATTTCGACTTTCTTGCTGGATTATAGTGATCCAATGTATGGGAACCACAGCCCCTAAACAGTACACTTTCTCTGCTGTTCTCACAGAAAGAACCTCCTCTGTGATCTCCCTTTTTATCTGCTCTGCTGGAAAATATCTGTCATTATGAAATAGCCACGATGGGCTTCACCAAGCTCCCAATTGTTATCAGATTACAAGAACCTGTAGGGAATCATTGAGAAGGCTCCAGCCAAGACAGCTCAGGTAATCTGGGGAAACTATAGCTGGTCAGGTCTAATCAGTTTTTTCTGGGGTGCCATTTATTTACCTGGTGAAGTCAGGCTTTCAGGGAGATGACTGCCCTGATTAGAGAATGAGGGCCAGAGTGAAGGCAGCAAAGCGACACTTGGAGGAAGCCAAGCATTAGAATCAGGGATCTGGGCTTAAGTCACTTTGCTTCATACTACTTATTACAGTGCACAAGTCCAAAGCTGCTCGGATGCCCCCATAGTTTAGGTCCAAGGGGTGAGGATAATAGCACACTTTAGATGACAGTGTCTGGTGAGATCCGTCAAAGGCATCTGCTAAAATGTCTCTGTCTGTTTGCCCCACTCCTTCAGTTACTCATCTGCTTGACCCTAACAGAGACAGGGTGGCTTTCACTTTGCCTGTCTTTTAGTGCAGTGGTCCCTGTGAATTTGCCCTTTCGTTTTGCCCTGTAAAATGATGTTTTCCATATGTAAATCAGGAGATGCCTTATTGAATTGTAAGAAAGCCAATTTTCTTTTGCTATTTTGTTTTGTATTGTTGACCTGGATGTGGCCAGGGTCAGACAGAGATATGAGATGAGCCAGGAAAGCTGGGCCCATGTGGGCAATGACAAGAAGAGAAAAACACACCTCGGTACAACCAATAAATGACTGAGAACTGGGTTTATTTTTATAGATTCTTAAGTTGGAATCCTGCCCCCCGCCCCGGAAGTGCTAGCACAGGCTCTTTCTCTTTCAAACATCTTTGGCTGATGCTGAGGTCTACGTGTGCCTCCTGCTGCCTGTGTTCACAGTGTGAATCTTGTGCAGGAAAGTGCTGCCATTAGGTGCAGGAGGGAAAACCGCTGAGATGGTGAAGTCAGGAAAACTCTGCCCTCATGAATGGAGTGAATATGTTTGTCAGAGAGACCCAAGATAATTAATTTGCTCTTCTGTCATGTAAGAAAATATAGAAGATGCTGTGTAGGAGGAATGGGCCCTTTCTGGACACCAAATATACTGATTTATTTTTATACTTCTAGTCCCCAGAGCCATAAGTAATAACTTCCCAACATTTATGCATTACTCACTTTATAGTATTTTGTTATAGCAGCCAAAATGGACTAAGATAACTGAGTATCCCAATGTTCAGTCATGGCTCCTTCAGATGGAAGCCTATAGCAAGGGCTCCTCACAGCACCTCTGTCACCATTCCTCACACTATGCCCACGTGACTGGCCTCAGACATAGCTAGCAAATAAGTACAGCACACTCCATGGGTAGATCTGTGAGGTATTTCCAGAGATGACTGGCATGTAAGCCAGCAAACCAATGGGAGAAGACTTTCCCAGACTGGGTCTTACCAGCCTTATGGCCTGGATTGAATAATCCTGGGAAAGAAGAAGGCAGTATGCTCATACTGGAAGAGCGCAACTTGACTTGAGTTGCTGCATACTTCAATGCTGCTGCCTTTCAACCTTGGTCTCCAGTTGCTTCAGTCCCCCAACCCAGGCCTACTCCAGGAACTCTGAGCTTCCAGGCCTTTGACTTTGGCTTGGTGCTGTATCCTTTATCCTTCTCAGACCAAGTTCTTGGTCTGAGCAGCTACTGAATGCTCCAGATCCTCAGCATGCAAATATACAGAGGCTGTAGACTTTGATCTTCTAAGTCTACCTAAGAAATTCATATATAAGAATATATGCATATATACATTATTATTAATATTGAGGAGAAACTAAACCCATATGTCCATGCTAATGTCACAGTGGAGTCCATCCACTGTGATGCTAAACTACACAGCTGGCTTTGATGCATCTCCATGTACTACCCATCATCTGCACAGGACTGTGTGTGTGTGTGTGTGTATGTGTGTGTGTGTGTGTGTGTGTGTGACTTCAAGGAGTGTGAAGAAGAAATGTACTTTAGCGTGAATAGTAAAATATGACCAGTGAAATACTGCACAGTCAATCAAACCACCCATTTATAGGAAAAAATATTGTCAATGTGTGTGGGTGTGAAGTACAGAAATATAGTATCCTGGGGCTGGGGATATAGCCCAGAGGCCTAAGCCCCTGCCTGGTAAGGGCATGGACCTGGGTTTGATCCCAGGCACATGCCATGTTGGCCCCTGAACCCTAGCCATGGTGGTACATGCCTGTACTCCTAGCTCTGGGGAGGCTGAGAAAGGAGGATCACTATGAGTCCAAACTGCATAGTGAGATTCTGTATCAAAAAAAAAAAAAAACCTAAAATTAAATTTGAAAGAAATATAGTGCCTTGTACTAATCACTTTGCCACTGCTGAGACAAAACACCCAAATCCCACAACTTAAAGTAGAGGAAGTTTATTTTGGCTTACAGTGTGAGAGGGTTTAGTCCATGGTCGGCTGCCTCCAAGGCAGAGACAGCCCAGTGAGAGGCAAAGCAAACAAAGGGAAAAGCCACCACAGCAGCCCTGAAGCAGAGAGGTCAGGAAGGAGACAGACAAGAATGCCTTAGTCCCAGCCAGTGTGGCGGCTCACACCTGCTATCCTAGCACTCAGAAGCTAGAGCCAGGAGAATCACCACCAGCTGAGGGCCAGCTTGGACCACACAGTGAGGTCAAGTCAGCTGAGCTACACAGTGAGGTCCTGTCTCAAAAAGCAAACGCATCCTTCCAGGTCATGCCCCAGTGAGCCATTCGCAATAGGCCCACTCCTCATAGCACATTCAACTGTGAATTTATCAGTAGGCTAATGGTGGTGGACACACCATACTCCAATCACCTTCCACAAGCTGCATCTCTGGATATATAAGACTCCTCATGGCTATCTTAGATCAACCCATGATAGGTCCACCTAAAGCAAATTTTGCTGGGGAACTGAGTATGCAGGTGTAAAGTAGACTTATGTCAAAGATTCATTAAATTTTCTAATTAATTAGAGGAGTACAAAGGTTTCACAACACATGTAGGGAAGACAATGAACTTCACATTAACACATGGCAAAAGAAAATAGGCACAGATTTACAAAACTGATCTATCTAAGAGTACTAATCTATGGCAGACACTGCACCAAGTTTGCTTTCATATGAGAAAAAAAAAAATACTTGCTCCGCTCTGTTTTATACCAGGAGCTTCTATCTTTACAGAGTTGTAAAATATAATCAAAGACAAAACCTTGCCATTTGTCCCAGCAGAAAACCCCCATGGCTCCATCCTTCCTTGCAAGTGTTGGCACTAATGCTGATCTCCATAGCTCACTTAGAGCTCTTCAGCTTCTTGTTTCTTCACTCATCTCTGCAACTTACCTTCACTTCTCTCCCTCACTCCTAGCCCTAATTTGCTCAGGACCTCTCTTCAGATACAGCAGCAAACATTCTTATCTTGCAGATCTCCTGGCACGTTCCACCCTTGCACTATGCCTTGTCCTCTAGCTGGTTTTCCTGGCCCATGGGCTCCTTTCCACCTGGGTCTCATTTTAAAGGTCTCAGTCTCAGATGAACCTTCTTTGAGTTCCAAATTAGAGTCTGCTTTTCTGTTTCATTTCTTTCACATTTGCACATGTTGTTAATGCCACATGCTAGCTAATTTTGTTTGGTAGCTGAGTGGGAACAGAGATAAGGTGGTTGCTGAATGCATGGCATAGTGAAAAAATGAAAAACAAAAAAAAGAATGGGTAAGTGAACTTCAGTTAGCCTAACACCCTCACGAGTGATCCCTGGTAGGCCTACTCTCAAAACTCTGGCATCCATTGAGATTTATAGACAATGATAAATAGCCCAAACAAATAAAATGCATTTTTAATTTAAAACTCTTTTGGAATCTCAACTAGTGATAGAGTTCAATGCTTTCCATAAGGTCCCAAAGAGTTGGTCACAAAAATCAAGGCAAAAAGGATTTTAGAATTTGATTTAAAACAAGGCTAATGTACAGGAAGAAAGAGACATTTTAGACAGCATTGAAAAAAACACAAAAGTAAAAACAGCACATATGCACACGAAGTTGGCGCACGTTCCCAAGCAAGACTGTCAGTTGATTCGGTAAATATTTATTTCCTTTTGACACATTCACTGTGTTCTTTTGGGGTATTTGTGGAGGGGCCTGGTAAGGAGCTGTTTATTATGATCCCAAACAAATCAATGCACATAAAAAGGAAGCCACCTAATTAAATAAGAATAAATAATTTCCCATTGTCAAAGCCTCCCACCCACCTGAACCCCAATCCCCTGCCAAGCTTTGCCAAAGACACTTGAAAGCTATCAATTTACTGTGCGTACCGTATGGTGCTCGCCTGGAAGACAGATCTACTGACTCGTTAAAGTGCACTAATTATTCCAAATTTTGAAAGTGAGAACATATGGGGACTGTTTTCCTTGTGACTCTTTCTACTTCAGAAACAAAGTACATACAACTGAACAAGTATTTTCCATAATCTGTGTGGCTTGTAAATGGTATTCAAAGTTCACCAAATTTTCTAAATTTAAACACGCTTAATTCCCTTCTGGTCAAAAGGGTGCTGGGTACCAAACTTCTTCTCACACATCTTTTTATTTCTCTTGTTTTTTCTGCCACTGAGCTGTGACTGCTTCTACCAAGATGAGCACAGCTAAATTAGAAATGATATATTCTGACCATTCAATTAGTGTTCGGGTCAACGAATTGTAAGCAGCTGGTGCGATACATTTTTCTTCACTTTTCTGCTTTCCCTAATTGAGCAGATGCCTTTGTGATATAAAGACGCTGCCTCTTAGAGGACAGAGGGTCATCTGCGGTGGACACACCTGCGAGGATCACAGCCAGGGAAGGCAGGAGCTGAGCACTGAGAAGAGACTAACTTAAGCAGGAAGGCTCTCGGATCTTTTCTCCCAAGCAGAAACCAACTTCTGGAGTCTTCGTGGAGACACTTTAAGACCCGGAGCTCGGAGACAGCTATGGCGAACAAACCTGTCATTCCTGTGACTGATGCTGGGCTCCTTGAAAACTGAGCCAGGTTACAAAGGGATGTAGAGTAGAGATCATCTGATGATCGCAATGTTTATCTAGGCATTAACCCTTCCATTATTCATGACTTTTTTATTGTTTTGCCTTTTTATGTACATAATCCCTATCCTTGTTGTTTGAATTTGTCCCAGATAAAATAAGCAGAATAAAAATAGTTGATCTACAGCTTTTGACATGAAAAATAGGAATTAATCTTTTTTTAAAGGCCCTACAAGCTGGGCTATGATCTTGAATGTGTGTTTTCCACATATATATATATATATATATATATATATATAGTTTGTTTGTTTGTTTGTTTGAACTCAGGAATAGTCATCACAGCGCAATTCTCCCAAGAGTTTTCCAGCAGCCTGGGAGACTTGTGTACTTGCCATCAGCTAACAGGGAAAGCCACCCATTCAATGGCTAAAGATCATAATATGAATGCTATTAATGGTTGAACTATGCTCCCAAAGGGATATGCTAAAGTCCTGACCTCCAGGATCAAGACTGTACAGATGGAATAAAGTCAGAGGAGGTCATGAGAGGTCATGAGTGTGGCACTCACTCGGCATGATGCTGTCCTTCTAAGAAGAGAGCCAGGAAAAACTCGATACCAAGAAAATTCCATGACAGAGAGGGGTAGATATGAAGTGGCTGGTAGCCACTGCATGGCAACCATGGCCCACAAACCCCAGGAGCTAGGAGAAACACAGGAGGAATCACCTAACAGGGTCAGAGGACGCACGACCCTGCTAATACCCAAACAGAATTGTAGGAGAATAATTTCTGGGTTTTGTTATGTTCTGCTGTGTCATGTCTTGTTTTTAATGTGACCTAATTCATGGCACTGTTTTGGGATAGCTGTTAGAAACATGAAAATACTATGGAAAGATCAAAAGGAGAAAGCAAAAAGAAAGCAAGAGGAGAAGTCTGCTCTTTTCTCCTCTCTGACCTTCTCCCTAGGGGAGGGGGAAATGTCAAGACGGTGCAGGGTACCAAAGACCAGGGCTGGTGCGAGGGTCTCTCGCCGTGCTGGTGAGAGGACTCCCAAGGCAGTACCTCACAGGGGGTACATGTCATCGCAAAGAGAGGTGTGACAGATAGACCAGCTGCAACAGTGGGTCGCGCAGAAGTAAAGAGGCCTGGCATTCCCCGGGCCACCCTTCCATCTCTGCATCATCACAAGGACTGGGAAACACTGAGATTGATAGTGTTGACTTTTTTTTCCTAGGACTGGAAATCGAACTCAGGACCTTGCACTTACCTGTCAGGTGCTGGGCCACTGACCTATATTCCTGGTCCTAATAGTGTTTTTAAAATTAGGGTTCCATTTTTAACTGTGAGTTCTGGTTACTGCTCATGTTTATTTCTTCCCTGACCTATATATTTGTTTTGAAAAAGGTGGGAACTCAACTCCTGATTTCCAGTAAAGTAGCCAGCGTACACATTGGTTAAGTGACAACGGCTCTCTCTCTGACACCCCGTTTCTGTAGATGACATCACTCTTCATAGAGTCTCTCAGGCCTGATGTCAGACACTCAGCGTCTGCGCTTGCCACCTCCATCTTTCTCAATCGTGATGCCTTCTGGGTCACCTCTCAGTTTGATAATCACCGTGCCAGACATTCTAAGCCAGCCTTGCCTGCATTCAAGGGACAAACAAAATTGGTGCTTCCTGAGCAAGGGTCACTTTTCTAGGAGGTACTGGAGCTTCAACAATGAGTAAGATGAAAGCATCGCCAGCCTTCACAAGGCTCACTTGGTCCACCAGCAAGGGTAAACACACACTAACTAATGATCCAGCGAGGTTTCTAATTTATATTGTCATAAATGTTTGAAATGGCAGTGTGAGGGCCCCAAGAGATACCGATAGGAAGCTGACAGTCTGGGGAATGGGTGGGGAAATATTTCTATGAGGATGACATTTGATGCAATATCCTACAGAGAGTAGGCTTTACCTGAGTGCAGCCAGGTAGAGGACTGTGAGAGGGTGGCAGAGACCTTACATTCAACCTAATGGGAGAAGTGACACGGAAGGAAAATGCGGGGCTAGAATGGAAGACAAGGGTCAAGTCGTGCAGGAACAGTTATAACTCTAAGAATTTTGATGCACTTAAAAAGCTACAGAAAATTACTGCATTCATCACGAACATTGTAAAGGCCACGCCCTATGTCACTAGCTTCACTGTGAAGCTTGGAGAGCTGAAGACACAGTGCCAGGAGACAAACTATCCTCTGTGTCATTGCCTCTCAAGGAAGCTGCATGTGGACATCAACTGGGGATGTAGCTAGGGGCCTGGCTTCATGCCCGGAGTATCCTGAGTTTCCTTTGCATCCACACTGGGCAACTCCACACTTAAACTTCTTCCCGAAATGCTAACACGATGTCAAGGTTGGAAACCTAGATGGCCAGCTTGCAGGTACCCAGGATTTGACTTTCATTTGTGCTCTTCTGTTTCTTTTACCACCTTAATCCATTCACACTGCTAGAACAAAATACCGTAGACTGAATGGCTCATAAACAAGAAAAAGTTATTCCTCAAACTTTCTGGATGTTGATGAGTCCAAAGGCAAAACAGAGACAATGTCTGACGAAGGCCTGTCCTCTCATTCATGGACCATTTTTTTTTACTGGGTCCTCATAGGGCTGAAAGGGTAACAGCACTCTCTGAGATCTTGCAAGGACGTCAGTAGCACTTAGGAAGGTTCTATCTCATGATTTGATGACCACTCAATGACCCCCATCTCGTAGTACCATCATTTGGTGGTGTGGCGCCTCACCATACAAGTCTGGAGGAATACACATGTCCTGACTGCAAGGCCGCTCCTGCGCCTGTCCCATACTTAGCCTGGTGTCTGAGCTAATGTCAAGTAATGGAAAGAAAAAGGGCAGAATGAAAAGAAGTAATATCTTCTAAATATAGAACCTTCCCCAAAACGTGTACACATGTCAGCAGTTCACTGTGCTAATGAATGTCTAGAAGCTCATGGCCACCACTTGGAGCACTTCTGCTACTTGTGGAGGTCAAAGGTCACTTGTATTAATCTTATGATGTCCATAAATTTTATATATATATATATATATATATATATGAGTGTTTTTCTTTCCTAACAGGTACATTTTTTGTGGATTTTGTATACTGCACAAGGCCCACTTATACTGCTATCTCTAAATAAAATATTTTACCTTTGCTTCTGGAATAATATCATGTCGATATAGTCTCTTACTCTCTCTGTCTCTGTCTCTCTGTCTGTCTCTGTCTCTGTCTCTCTGTGTGTCTCTCTGTCTCTCTGTCTCTGTCTCTCTCTCTCTGTGTCTCTGTCTCTCTCTCTCTCTCCCTCCCTCCCTCCCTCCCTCCTTCCCTCCCTCTCTCTCTTATTTAATGGAGCCTATGGTAACTTCCCATCACTGTAATGGCACTCCTCAGTTAATTAACTTAGAAAAGTTTGATTTTCACTTACAGACGTGGACATCTCAGTCCACACTGATTCACCCCACTGTTTCTTTCTTTTTTTTATGAGCAGAATATATTTATTGAGAGAAAGAAAGCTCCTGTCCAAGAG
>NDGM011143274.1:0-12730 GCA_002564305.1 Octomys mimax | reverse complement strand
TTTTTAAAATTATAATATATATATATTTTTTTCTACAATAAAATTATTAAAAATAAATCTTTCTCATAAAAAAGGAGTCGTGCAATAAAATAGATTTTACAAACTGTCCTACAGTTCCCCTACATTTTAAAATACTAAAAGTTCATTGAAATTTTGCTAGAGATCTTTGCTTGTTTTCATTTAACACAGTGGTAGACATAAACATCTCCAAAGACATCCATATTC
The DNA here is from genome assembly GCA_002564305.1 of Octomys mimax. Classification (NCBI taxonomy): domain Eukaryota; kingdom Metazoa; phylum Chordata; class Mammalia; order Rodentia; family Octodontidae; genus Octomys; species Octomys mimax. Next base: position 12,505 of record NDGM011143274.1, on the reverse strand, counting down.
TAATCCCTGCAACCTTTGAAGCCACTATTATAGGGCACAGGGGAATTAGGCTTGCAGATAAGAAGAGTGATTAAGAGCTGACCTTGAGATGGAGACTGTAGTGGATTTCTAACAGGTGGTCAACTTACTATACTCAGCTGAATTAAACTAGCATGGTGCTTGATGTGGGATGCCTGCCTGAGGGTTGTTCTCAGCAGCATAAAGGCAGAACAGGAGAAGCTGCCAAAACACTATTGGGATGCTGTTTGCAGAAGCTGTTGGAGTTGTACAAAGTTGCTAGTTCTCTTGGGCTGTTCTGCTGGAGGACCTTGTCAGGCTGGCTTTCACGATAAACTTTGGAGAAGCTTGGGACCTCATCTTGAGCATCAATTCCTGGCTCTTGAGGGGAAGATGGTGCACTGCTGAGCCTCATGAAGCTTCTTACATTGGCTTTCCTGATGGGAACTTGGATTTCCTCATCACTGGAGGAGCTTGGGACCTCACGGTTGCTGAGGACATCTGTGGTCCTGGAAATATACAAAATACAGACCAAGTGAGTATTTTCGGGGGCTCTGGTGCTTACCTTGAGCATTGCTTCCTAGCTCCAGTTCAGATCCCTCAGCCTGCTAGCACAGATCCTTCATCCCACAAGCATAGACTTCCTAGCTTCCCACTAACCTTTGGGCCTTTCCAGGACATACCCATAAAGCAGGCCTATAGGACACTTCGTTGTGGGCTCTAGGCCTCCAGTTGGACTGGCAGGAGGTATTGTTTTGAGTTCTTGGCTCTTGGATGGGTTTTTTTTAATGTGTGGATAGATTGCCTGCAATTGTAGTATGTGATTCTTGGATGATTCATTATAAAATACTATTACAAAATGTGTCCTGTGCTATATTGTTCATCTTGCAAAAATCCCAAACCATGACAGAGACATTATCCTGGATTATATGAGTGGTTCGAATTTAATCATAAGAGGGAGGAAGAAGCAGTCACAGCAACAGAGACAGAAAAACTTGACTGGCTACAACTGGCTTTGATGATGGAAAGAGGAAAAAAATTTTCTCCCTACATTTTTCAGAGAGGAATACAATCCTTTTGGTATCTTGATTTTAACCAAGAGAGGGCCACTTTGGACTTTTGTGTACCAGAACTGTAAAATAATAATTTGTATTATCTTAAGTAGTCAAGTTTATAATAATTTGTTATAACAGCCATAAGACCTAGTACACACAATATTTTCTGAAGCTATGTCTATAGTGCATAGCTATGCACTGATCTCCCAAATGTAGTATCCTATGGTACAGAGTTGGAGGGAAATACTGATCTTGGTCCTTTGTACCTTAGATTAGTACTACCACCAGAGCTTTCTGTAGTGGTGGAAGTGTCCTATGTCTGTGGTGCCCAGCACAGTAACTTTTGGCCACAGGTACCAATGAACGCTTAAAATGTGGCTGGTGAGACTGGTAAATGGGAGTTATATTGCATTTTGTTTAAATTTAGCCACTGAACTTACAGGCTACCGTATAGGATAACGTGGCTTAAGATCAAAGCTTCCATAATGGTGTGCCTACAGGGTATGGAAGTATGCTGGAATACTGGAATTAAATCCTGGATCTTTCCACTATGCTATATCCCCAGACTTTTTTTATTTTTTGAGACAGGCTCTAAGTCACTAGGTTATGTAGTGTAACTTAGAGCTGGACTCTAAGTTACTTTTCTCATTGCTGAAACAAAATACTTGGCACCCAAAATTAAGGAGGAAAGGTTTATTTCAGCTCACAGTTTATAGAGGGCTCAGTCCATAGCCATCTGACTCCAGGGCAGGGCAGCATAGCAGAGGGTCATCACAGAAGAGAAACAGTTCATGATGTTGCAGGCAAGGTGAAGTCAGCAACAAGCAGCAGCAGCAAGTTTGTCTTCTTTCTGTCCCTCCATTGTCCATCCAGGTTACAAGCCCTTTGATTGGTGTCAGAGTGGCACTTCCACTATATATACCATTTAATCCCATTATCACAATCTTAATCTATATTTGGACACCCGAACCCAGCCATCTTAAGAACTTCCCACCTGTCATTACATGTGGCTTTGGAGGCAACATCTGAATACATGCCATAATAGGCTTGAATTTGCAATTTTACTGCTTCAGTTTCTGGGCTATGATTACAGGTATGCACCACAATGCCTTGCAATGAGAACTATACTAAACATAAACAAGATAGCAGTGGTAGTGTTATGATGAATGACACTGACAGCCTGATCTCTGTGTTCTTATCTTGGAAAGGAACAGTGGAGAGCAGGAAACCCTATGCCTTACTTCAAGGGGTGTCGCTCCTTTGCTTCAACTAGGTTTTGCAATGAAAGGACAGAAGTAATATTTTAAGAGAGGTTGAGTGTTCATATTTTTATCTTAGTTACTTCAAATTTTTAAAAATTTTGTACAAAAGCAATCACAACCACGGGGCACATCAGTCTGAAGATTTTTGGTTTGGAAGTCTTTGACATGAACATTGAACAAACTTATTTTGTTTCAGTTCCAAAACCTTGGTCTGAGGGTGAATACGCAGGGTAGACTGCTGAGTATATTTGTGCAGGCTGGCAGCACTGAAGAGCACACAGATCAGGAGTCATCCCTGACATTTACATGTAGTATGTATATATACTCAGGTGACTGGGAAGATTGCAGCAAAAGTAGTTTTTCTAAGGATGCCTCCTCATTATAACTATTTTTCAGGAGGTGAAGTAAATTGCCTTGAGAAAGTTTTTTTTTTAATCTTTGTACTGTGCATACTAGTGTCACCTCAGATATGAGAGATAAAGACTTCAGTAGAAAATATCTAGGAAGGCTGAAATCAGATAAAATTCACCTAAAAGAAGGGCTTGAGATCACCTTCTTCTCCAGGACCCAGGTTAAGGTGCAGAGGGTAGTCCCTACCATCACCATCTCCCCCTCCTCTGCTACCCAGGCACATGAATAGAAGCAGTGGGTGTACCCTGTTATGTCTTTTGTTTCTTTCTTTTTATGTATTTGATACAGATTCTCACTCTGCAGCTCAGACTCATAGTGATTTTTCTGTTTTTAGCCTCCCCATCACTGGGATTACAGGCATGCCCCAACATGCCCATACTCTGTGGCCAGCTCAGCACACCCAGGGGCAAGGATGGCATGGCATGTGGTGCCAGAGATCAAACCCCAGTCCCTGCACTTGCCTAAGCAGGTGCTTAGTCAGCTGAACTGTCTCACTAGCCTTTGTTTTTCTTTTCCTTTTATCTCCCTTTATTTTTACTCTTTTATAAATAGTTGGGGAGAACTTCATCTACAGAAAACTAAGCCTATCTCCCAAACCCAGAGAAAGGTAGGACAATCTCTTGCTTATGCCTTCATTCTTATTCTTCTGTCTTTCCCTCTAGTCCCCCAAAAGGGTATAATTATCCTTTTTCTCCAGCTTTGCTTCTCTTTTCTTTTCAATTATTTTTCCACTATGCTTCTTAAATCTACCCATCACAGGGTAACACCAATCTACCAAGGGGAAAAATTCTGAATACAATCACCCAATTTACAATTGTCTTGTTATATAATTGTAGGTTTTTCTCCTATGGTTTAAGGTACAAACTTAATGCCTACCACAGTTTGCCAGTTTCTAAACTTGTTATTGCGATGATTAATTATATTATTTTAGTTAGGATGTCATATATACTATAATCAGTTGTTCTCCTTCCTATAACAATATTGGGAAGCTCTGGGGTAATAATCTTACAACACCTCAGCACCAAAGAACTTGGGAATGAATAAAACAGATATCAACAACTCACTCTTAATTAACTGGGAAGGTAGTATCATGGAACAGATGCAAGATAAGAAACTCCTACACACAGAAGACATCTGTGAGGGACAGACTTTTCCTAGAGAGGACTTGGTGCTAATGATCTAGCTTCCTATTACAAAATCTTACAAGGATCAGCACAGAAAAAAAATTTTTTTTGAGGTTGAAAATGACAAGATCTGGAGGCAAGATGAAATCTCAGACCTCCAGCCCATGCAGAAAAAAAAATCCAGGAGATAATGAGATAGAGGAAAAAGGAAGACATATACCTGAAATTTTTGAAATGATGGCAACTGAAGTAAAGAAACAAATCCATGAGGCTGCAGAGAAAATCAGATTAGAAATAATTTTCAGGTAAGTAAAGAAATGTCAACATTTATAAAGGACTGGTTCAGCAAATCTAGAATAGAGATAAATTAAAAGATAGATGACAGAAAGGGGATGGAAACTGTGAATGATCAATTTAGGAAAGAAAAAGAATGCATGAAATGGATTCAAACATATATGAAGGAAATTAAAAATTCCATTGAGAGCTGGAAGAACCACTTGAAGGAAAGAGAAGACAGACTGTCAGATATCAAAGATAGGATCATAGCTAGAATTTGTGAAAAGAAAGATCTTTTAAAAATAACAAAGGATCAAGTCATAACAAGTTGGCCCTTTACCCAACCATCACAGAATTCAGGCTGAGCAGCAGACAGCTTCAGAAGTTCTAGTGACCTGTGGCCCATGACCCATTGTGGGACCATCTCTGAGCCCTGCTGAATTTTGGAATATCTGAAAATGTCAATAAAAGGAGCAGAAGGCAATCTCAGATCTCGAGTCCATGTAGAACAAGTTCAAAAAACATGGACATAGAAAAACTTGGAAGTTACGCACCTGAAATTTCTGAAATGATAGCAACTATAGTAAAAAAAAGAGCACCACTGGGCTACAGAAGAAATCAGATCACAAATGATCTCTCAAGTATTAAAAGAACTGATAAAAATCAAGAAGGAATTGCTCAGTACATCTAAAGACATAGATTAAAAAATAGAGGAGAATAAAAAATGGGAGCATTGAATGAATAATACAGGAAAGAATTGGAATGCATAAAACATATTCAAACAGATATCCATGACATTAAGAATTCTATTGAAAGCTGGAAAAATTGCTTGAACAAAAGAGAAGATAGATTTTTAGATCTTGAAGACAGCATTGTAGCTAGTCATTGCAAAAGGAAATATCTCTTATAAATAAGAAGTAACCAGGAAATAACAGTGCAGAAGCTTAAATATGATGATAAGAAAATATGAGACTGATAGGTGTCGGCATATATCATAAAAGACTTTTTGCAGAAGTAGTAGCACAAAACTTCACAAGCATGGGAAAAGAATCTCACACAATTAACTGAGGCATGTAGAACTCCAACTAGGCATGACCAAAATAAAGCTACTCTCAGACACATAATACTTAAGATTTCAAAAATTGAGCAAAAGCAGAGTATTAAAATCTGTTAGAGAAAAAGAAAAAACATCACTTATAAAGGAAAGCCCATCAGAATCATGGCATATTTCTCAACACAAACCATAAAGTCAACAAGAGCTTGGAAAGTATTTCAGGTCCTGAAAGAAAATGACTTTCAACCCAGATTCATGTGCCCTGCAATTAATGGAGAAATAAGATCCTTACATGAAAGAGGACAACTTAAGAAATTCATGATCACCAAATCAACCCTACAAAGAGTTCTGAAAAATGTACTAGAAAGAAAAAAAATACCACAACTTCAAGGACAATAGAAAAGTAGCCCCAAGAAAATCAAGCAAGTAAACAGAGAGGAAAAAATAGGGAACCAATGGCAGGATACTAATGTGACAAAGATAAGGTAATATATATCAGCCATAACCATCAATATAAATGGCCTTAATTCATCCATCAAAAGAAGTAGACTGGCAGAGTGGATCAAGAAACAAAATCTGACATTGTGCTGTACACAAGAAACATATTTCGGGGCCGGGGAGATGGCTCAGTGGAATAAGCGCTTCCCTGGCAAGTGCAAGGGCCTGAGTTCAATCCCTGGTTCCACAAAAAAAACAAAAACAAAAACAAACAAACAAAAAACCCCCCCAAAAAACCACATTTAGCTCAAAGGAAATTTACAGACTGAAAGTCAATGGTTGAAAAACAACCCTCCATGCACCAGGAACAAAGAAAAAAGCAAGAGTATCTAGTCTGGTTGCTGACAATGTCAACTTCAAACCAAGAATGATGAAAAAAGATAAGGAAGGTCATTACATACTTGTTAGGAGAAAACTGCAAGAGGAAGACATAACAATCATAAATATATACGTACTCAAAATAGGAACACCTATCTACATAAGACAAATTTTAACAGACATGAAAAAAATGAAATGAACAATAACACAATTATGGCATGGGGCTTTAACACCCCAATGTCACATAGTGATAGATCAAGTAGGCAAAAAAGGTCATAAAAAATAATAGAAGTGAACCAAACGTGAAGAAATGGCCTGGGTAGACTTTTACAGAGTGTTCCACCCAACGACATCAACGACACATTTTTCTCAGCTGCACACTGGATATTCTCCAAAATAGACCATCAACTAGCACATACGCCATGTTTAAGTAAATGAGAAGGAATCATAATTATCCCATGCATACTATATGACCATAGTGCAATGAAACTGGAAATTATTGATGAAAGAAATCACAAAACATTATAAGCACATGGAAATTAAATAACACCCTCCTGAATAACCAGTGAGTCACAGATGAAATTAAGGAAGAAATTAAATAATATTTGCCATCAAAAAAAATGCAGAAACAACTTACCAGACCTGTGGATTACAATGAAAGCTGTCTTAAGAGAGAATTTTATATCTGTTAATTCACATATCAGGCAAATTCAACATGCCTAAATAAACAATCTTATGTTGTATCTCAAGCTCTTAGAAAAGGAAGAGCAAGTCAAGTCCAAAGCCTAAGGTAGGCAGAAAATTGTAAATGTCAGACCAAAAATTAATGCAATGCAAACTAAGAAAATAATACAAAGAATTAATGATACAAGAGTTGTTTTTTTTGAAAGAGAAAGTAAAATCAATAAAGCCCTAGCCAACCTTATCAAAAGAAAAAACTCAAATCCATGTAATAATAAATGAAAATGGTTATATCACTACAGACACTATAAACCCTCAGAGCATCATCAATGCCTACATCAAAAATTTTTACTCTCTCAGGATGGAAAACACAGGTGAAATGGACAGATTCCTACCTATATATGAATTATAAAAGCTGATTCAATAAAATATAAAATTTCTTAATAACCAAGTATTGGTCCATGAAATTGAAAGCATAATAAAAAACATACCAACAAAGAAAAACCCAGGTACATATGGAGTCACAATTGAGTTCTACAAGAAATTTAGAGATTTAACACCAATTCTGAAAGTCTTCAATGACATTGAAAGGGAAGCAATGCTCTCAAACTCATTGCCAGAGGCAAGCATTACTCTGATAGCAAAACTAGAGAAAGACCCAACCAAAAAAGAGAACTATAAGCCAATCTCCCTAATGAAAATAGATGCAAAGATCCTCAATAAATACTAGCAAATAGAATAAAGTGAATCATCAAGAAGGTTAAACACCATGACCAAGTGGGGTTTCTCTTAAGGATGCATGAATGTTTCAATATATACAAATCAGTAAGTGCAATACATCATATCAACAGAATCAAAGACAAAAATCACACTATCACTTCCTTTGATTCAGAAAAAGCTTTTGACCAAGTGAAACACTCATTCATCAGAAAAGTCATGTAGAAAATTGGAATAGACTGTCTTTACCTCAATCTGATAAAAGCCATCTATGAAAAACCAAGTGCCACTGTCAATATCATATTAAATGGACAAAAACTTGTAATATTTTGCTTTAAAATCAGGAACAAGACAAGGCTGTCCCCTGTCACCACTCCTATTTAATATAGTCCTTGAAACATTGGTCAAAGCAATTAGATGAGAGAGAGAGAGAGAGAGAGAGAGAGAGAATAAGGATTGAAAATTAAGAAGCAAAATTATCATTATTTGCAGATGACATTTTACATAACAACCCCAAAAGTCAACCAAAAGACTCATACACTTAATAACCAAATTCTATAGTGTAGTGACATTCAAAGTCAGCACTCAAAAATCAATAGTATTCTGTACACAAACAACAAAAATAGGAAGAGACAAATTAGAGAAACCTCACCTTTTATAATAACATTAAAAAATGAAATTCTTGGGAATCAATCTAACAAAGAAAGTAAAAGATCTATACATGGAACATTATAGTACTTTGCAAAAAGAGATCAAAGAGAATTTCAATATGTGGACTGATATTACTTGCTCATGTATAGGAAGATCCAACGTTGTGAAAATGGTCATAATCCCAAAATTATCAATCAATCTATCTATCTATCTATCTATCTATCTATCTATCTATCTATCTATCTATCTCTTATTTTCTCTCTGCTTCCATACACTGTGATGTGGGCAGACCTTCTCTGCCATACCATGTTTCTGCCTTGAAGGAGGTTAAATATAGACTAAAAACCTCACAAACTCTGAGCCAAATGGACTTCTCTTTGAAGTTAAGGGTGTCAGGTATTTTGATCAAGCAACTCAAAGCTAACAAATGCTTACAAGGAAAAAAATTCTGGCCATCACTTTTAAAAACTGTGAAAGTCTATATAAAATTAATAGCTCAGGACTTTGCAGCAGGTTTTGGTAACACACTATTCTATAACAATAATTGTAAAACACTTCCAATAGAGATGCATTTCAGTACTTTCTTATAATCTAACTCATGAAAATCAGTTACTATATTTTGCATTGGGAAGTAAATTAGGGTAAAAAGTAAGTCTCTAAATTCCTCAAGGGGGAAACAAATATATTGGAAACCCTTCAGATTTTACTTACACTATTCTTTTATTTAAAAATACAATTAGGGATCAATCTAACAAAGAAAGTAAATGTCCTATACATTGAAAATTACAGTACTTCGAAAAAAAAAAAAAGAATGAAGAGGATTTAGGGAAATGGAAAGATATTCCTTGCTCATGGATAGGAAGAACTAACATTGTGAAAATGGCGATACTCCCCAAAGTGTTATACAGATCTAATATAATCCTTATCTTAAAAAAAGACCTTTAATATATCTCAGAGATCTAGAGAAAATAGTCTTAAAATTCATCTGCAACCAGTAGAGGCCTCAAACAGCAAAGCCAATCCTGATAAACAAAGGCAAGGCAGGAGGCATCATAATCTCTGAGTCTAAATTATACTATAAGCTACCATGATAAAATCAGCATGGTATTGGCAAGAAAACAGAACCAAGGATCAATGGAACCAAACAGAGCATGCAGACACGACTACAAAAAGAATTATCCACCTTATTTTTGACAAAGAGGCTAAACGTTCACTAGAATAAAAATAGCCTCTTGAATAAATGATTCTGGAAAAACTGGCTTTCTACATGCTGATGACTAAAACTAGACTCATGTCTATTGCCACGAAGTAAACTACAGTAAGAAAGGATTAAATATCTAAATATTAAAGGGCAAACACTAAATATACTGGAAGAGAAAGTAGGTAGAAATCTTAAAGACATATGGATAGTCAGATTTCATGAACAAAAACCAAACTGCACAGGCAATACTTCCAAGAATCAACAGTTGGGATTTCATTGTATTAAAAAGTTTTACACATCACAAGAAATCACCTACAGAGTGAAAAGAAAATCCACCATGGGAAAAAAATTTTGGCCAACTCTCTTTCAAAGGACTTCTGTCTAGAACATATAAGGAATTTGAAAAGGCCTCCCTAAATTCAAAGACTCAATCCAGAAATGAGTAACTGAGATGAATACACACTTTTCAGATGAACAAATACAAATTGCAAATAAATACAAGAAAAATGTTAAACATCATAAGTCATTTGAGAAATGACAATAAAAACAAGAATGAGATTCCATTTCACCCCAGCAAAAATGGCTATCCTCAAGATATCAATCAATATAAAACACTGGAGAGGATGTTGGAAAAAAGCAATGATTCTCCCCTGATTGTTGGATTGCAGATTGGTACAACACTGGGGAAATCAATGTGGATATTACTCAGAAAATTATGATTAGAGATATCTTTTGACTCAGCTATTCTCCTTCTTGGTATTTTCCCAGAAGAATCAAGAACATCATACTACATTGATATATGTGCACCTGTATTTACAGGAGCACAATTTATCACAGCTACATCTTGGAAACATCACAAATGCCCATCATCTGAGGAATGGATAAAAAAGATGTGGTATTTTAATACAATGGATTACTACTCAGCTACAAAGAAGAAAAAACTGGAGGCTTTCCTAGGTAAATGAATGCAACTAGAGACCATACTTACAAGTGAAATAAATCAGCCTTGCATGTGTAAACATCATGTTGTCTCCCTTTTATAAGAAACTCTATTTTTCCTGTTGGTCTCTGAGCCTTCTCAGTCTCCTTTCTCCACCATCTTTTTTGCTGTGCCCTCTTCATTTCTTCTTTTATGTTGTATTTTCATTGCCCCTTGAATCACTTCTGTCTCACTCTCACTTTTTCTTTTCTCCTCATTATTCTAGCTCTCTCTGCCTGTCTTTGGTGTTCTATTTCCCCTATGTAGGTAGAGCCCACAAATTTAAGACAACAAAAATGCGACATATCAACCCTAATTTTCTGATTGTTTCCTTATGGATGTTTTTAGGCTTTTCTACTTTCCAAGGTGGATCCAGGTTGAAAATGAATGAAAGGTTCTTCCAAGTATGAAAATCTTTTTCAAAAACCTCTTCAGTTCAAGGCCAGATGAAGTCACTGACCTTTGGCAAAAGGAGGCATCTGGTGCCCTGATGCCAGCCTTAGAAAAAAAGATGGTAGAATTAAAGTAAAATTTCCTACTGCAAGTGAGAGTTAAACAGCTGCATATTTTAGTTTCTGCAGAAAAGGTGATAGGTTGAGTATTTAGGGAGAGGAGTGTGGGTGGGCTATCATTCAGCACACCTCATGGGCATGTCTGGGCTGAGGAAGTAAAAATGAAGACAGGAAACTGTGGTTTCCTTTGCCCTCATTTTTAGATGCTTAGCTGTGAGTAGAGCTCTTGTCCTACCTGAGGCATCTTAATTTACTTTGTTGTTGTTGTTGTGGAACCGGGAATTGAACACAGGCCCTTGCACTTGCCAGGAAAGCACTAATTCTACTGAGCCATCTCCCTGGCCCCCTTAATTTACTTCAAGTCTTACTGCACTGTGTTACATGTTGTTCCACATGCACTGGATCAACAGATGTCCAAGTGGAAGGCTCACTTAGTTATTCCAGGCAGTGTGTCAGAAACTCAGAATTTTTAGAAGCAAATTTTCTTCAGTTTTGATGGAGCACCCATCAGTCTGGCATCAAATTTATACCTGCTAAACCTATGTGCACTGTAGGTGGTGACAGATAATTAAAAGGCCCTAGGGTTCCCTTTCTCTAATAATATAAGTAGACGTCAGCTAATCTTACCAACTGAATTTAAAAGGAAGTTTGTTTACAGAAGGTGGGTTCACCAAAGTCTTTTGTTTTTCGATAAGCGCACAAGGAAATAGTTCATGAATCTGCTATGGAACTTCTCATTTAACTAGTGACCAACTTTCAGTAAGAACCTTTCGGTTTGCCATTTTCCCAAATGGTTATCAAGGACCAGGTGAAAGAATATCTGTCTTTGGTTAATTTGTATTCTTGCCTTGCCATGCACTTAATTGAGGAAAACTGGTTCTTTCCTCTGGCCTTGTTGATTTTGTTTATTCCTGTGGGCTTGCCAAAGGAATTTATTTACTTGTTCATTCATTCATTCATTCATTCATTCATTCATCCATCATGGGACCTTTGCAATGCTATTTATTCTTTGAGGAATAAATGATTTCCAAGTAGAAAATCTTAGACTTCTATATGAAATATGACAGAAGAAGCCAGGAAAAGGCTGTCTCTGGCACAGCACCTGAACAAGCAGCAATCAGATCCACTCAGAGCTCTGTGATGTGATAACACACAGATGCTGTGGAAGATCAGTGAAGCCTTAGCAAGTGGAAACTCTATAGCAAGCTCTATATCATCCAGGCTCTCCTTGGTGGTAGGAGAGTTTTCATGAAGATGAGTCTTTATGAGAGCTGCGTCTCCTTCAGATTATTGGAGCACAAACATTTGAGTCTCAAAATTGAAAAGAATGGACACCCAGTCCCACCCCAGCTCCGGCGAGTGTGCGGAGAGCTTCCTGCTATCCTGCTCTGGCGGGACCAGTCCCAACCCAGGCGCAGCGTGGGCCAAACCCTCTCCCACCCGCTTCGGACGCCCCTCACCATTCCGCCGCTCCTCCCCGACCCCGTCTGCCGAGTAGGAAGTTCTGCTGCGCTCCAGGAAACCTCAGACCCAGTTCCAGCCCAGGTCCGGTGAGTGTGCGGAGAGCTCCCTGCTACCCTGTGCCAGCGGGACCAGTGACAGCCCAGGTGCAGTGTGTGCCAGACCTCTCCCAACCCCTTGAGACGCTCCCCACCACTCCGCAGCACCTCCCCAATCCTGCCTGCCAAGTAGGAATTCCTCTCTCTCCTACTCCAACTTGCCCCCTCCAGGCACAGCTCAGACCTGGCATACATGCCTGAGGTGTAACC
>NDGM011143268.1:0-12287 GCA_002564305.1 Octomys mimax | reverse complement strand
GTGGAACCAGGAATTGAACTCAGGCCCTTACACTTGCCAGGGAAGCGCTTATTCTACTGAGCCATCTCCTCGGCCCCTCAATTTAGTAGGTTGTGATTAGTATGTTTTTAATGAAAGATGCTAGATAATAAAATCAAAGTACAATAACAGTAAAACATATATCTGTGAAATTTAAATATGGGTATATGTATCTATAGGGACACATACCTATATTGATTCTGATGTAAAACATATGTTTTACTGTGCTCAAAGAGGTTTGAAAGTCACCAAAGATAGCTAATATCTCTTCCAGCTTTATTATCTATCTATTAATTAATTATTCCATAATCTTTACTAATGGAAAGGAATTTAATCTTTTAATTTAATATGGCCTATGTATGAATCCAAAGTTTACAGGAAGAATCAAAGATGATTTAACATTGTTGAACTATAAGATTTCAATGTACATTTGATCAAGTTTTGCTAACTTATTCTTAAAAGAAACTATTGTGTGCACTTCTGGAATTATTAACGAGTGAGATAATTATGGAACAAAACTGAAATATACAAGTAAATTCTTGTATTACATCTTAAATGTATATGTCTGGGTGTTAAAGCGTATTTTAGAGCAAGACTGTCTCCATTTGAATTCCAGTCATACTACTTACCAGCTATTCAACTTTAAGTAACATTTAATTTTTTAATTTTCCTGTGCCACAATTTGTCTATAAGCTGAGGATAATACCTTTAGAACTTCTTGTGAAGGTTATGGAATTATTTTCATGTCAGGCATTTAAAAGAGCATCTAACACAAAGTTGGTGCTTGTAAACATTTGCCATTATCACTACTGGCTTTTCTATTAAATCTCTTCTTATAAGCTATTTCAAAATTCCTCAAATTAAAAATAATATGGTTCCAAGAATATTTACCTGTATTCAAATAACATTTTGAAAGCCAATATATAATCATTGAATATACTATTTAAATACAGAAGGTCTATTAAAAATGCAAATATCATCGTTGCTCTTAACATTTTCCCCAATGCATACTAAATTGTTACTTGCCTAAGGAAATCCTGAATTCTCAGAATTTATAATAATTATTAGATGGTAGAAAGAGATATTCTTAAAAATCTTGACTATAACTGATCCCTGAATAACTGCTTTGTTTTTTCCTACATGATACTCGGTTATTAGGAGTTAAGACCCAAGGTTGATAACTACAGAGAAATAACAAAGGGATCTCTCATAGTAGCAGCTTTCCTTCAAGGCTGTGCTGGGCCAACATTCCCCACCCCAACCTTAGCTGGCACCTCAGAATCACCTGGATGGATAGCCCAACAAAGGCATACCATGACCTACTAAAGAGACAACAATGATATAGCAAATGTTTACACGTATGTAAGGATCATTAGTTTAGACTAAAGAACTCTACTTAGCTTAAGAGCTCTCGGTTCTAACACCCACAATCTCAAAGAACACTCACAGTTTACCTTCAGTGAAGCATATCAGAAGCTGGGACTAACCTGCTCTCCTCCTCCAGCAAAGGGGCTGCCTCAGAGCCAATGACTACCTATCTCCCACAGGGTCCAATGCAATACGGCTGAGGGGCTAATGGGTCATCCAGATTCTGCTAGAGAACTTGTGCCTAACAGAGTGTGTGGAGCCTCAGGAGGCAGAAGATTAACATGTTCCATAACATACCTGCATCAGATCTTGTTTTTCTTTTTCTCCTGAGCTAATTGCCCTTCTGATAGATTTCAATTCAGTTAGAATGGCTTTGGCTTGACTAAGTTCGTACCCACTCTGGCCTCCAGACATTTTTTTATCAATTCTGTTAAAAGAAAAACATCAAGGCATGACACAGTACAAATTTGTTTTGGATTGTCTTTGCTGGCTGATTATTTTACTTTATGACTCTCATACTTGAGCACCATGCACCATCTTTTCAGTCTGATTGTGTCCTCTTTTTTAATATTATATAGTTAAGACTTTTCCTATTCCCTACCTCATAACTGGTCTATTTCCAACAACTTTCAGGCTCAAACACATCCTGCCTTTTCTTTCAGTCTGTTTGGGATGACTGCTCTACTGGCTGAACCCAACTCGTCACAAGCCAATCCTGATCTCCACTCTGACAGGAAAAGGGCAGAAGCAAATGTTATAGCAGGACAGAAATGCCAATAAATGGCCGCTTAATTTACATATCATGATAATCTGTGTGAAACCTAGTACAGAGCTGGCAGCCAGGTAGGCTTTTAATAAATGCTTACTATATAATTATGTATACTAATAGATCGTATCCTAAGACATTTGGATTATATGGTTTCTTATTTCTTTCTCAATATATAAAAATCATCTATTTTTATTAAAGTTAATGAGATGATATAAAATTGCTTGCTTTGCTGAATAAGTTGAAATTTAGGAATAAAACAGAAAGGCAGATGTGTTCATTTGTCAATTCACACTGATTAATAGCTCTTTCAGTGAGCTAATTTATTATCCCTGCAGATCTGCTTATCAAATGTCCTTACAGTTTACACCGCTACTCTAGGCTAGAGGGTTCTGTGTAACCTAATTCTCTGTGTCTGAAAGCTCAACCAAGTTACCTTTTTTTTTTTTAATGGTTGAACACTCTCTTCGTGGTCACTCTCTTGGTTCTCCCAACCACTTCTGTGCAGTACTCATTATGAATACAATTTGAGCTTTACTTGTGGGACTGACCCTCTGCCCCATCAGACACTAGTGCTACACACATTCTCAGATATGACCTTGTTCTTATCCTCAGACTGTGCAGAGAAATGGAACCTCCTAAGTCAGAGAAGATGGACTCTGAGCTCGTTTGGCTTAAAACATTTAATAATTAATACATATTTTCAATATATATGGTGTAATCTGGAAAAAAACAAATGCTATCTTAATCACTCTATCAAAGTTGATTCAAACAAGTGTACTTTACAGATAACATATTTCACCAAACACTTTATGCTACTGAGTAAGCAATTACAGCCTTTAAAAACCTAATCAAATAAACTTGATATAAGCTCATTGAATGATAAAATGTGACTACTGAATCCACAGAATTAGAAGAGAGAAAAAAAGGAGAGAGGAGAGAGAGGAGAGAGGAGAGAGAGACAGAGACAGACAGAGACAGACAGAGACAGAGACAGAGAGAAATGTAGGGTGAGAAAGAAAAGGGCCCTAGAGATTCCTAAGCTATATTTTGAAAATAAAGAAACCAAGGTCAGATATCTTATACAAATTTAGCCCCTGAAGTGCATAACACTTAGCTAGCAGGACAGTCTCTGAAAATGACAAACTCTAGCTTACATCTATAATACTTGATGAGAATAGCGAAATACTTCGAATTTTAGGAAGAGAGATAATCAATGAATTTTTTGATTTCTCTAAGTATTATAACCACCAATTTAGTTGAGGCAAAGGCTTGTTAATAAAATAAGTACTATTTCCAAATACTGAATTTTGGCATCTTTGAATACAGTATTCTTAAAACAAAAAACAAGCAAAAAACAAAAGCTATGAGATTTTATGCAAAAGCTAGTAATAAAGGTATCTAAAGCTGTCGGGAGTAAATTTCCAAGCCCAAGTAATTTCTTCCTATTTGTGCAAAATCCATGTGACAATGTAAAATTACATCTTTAATTCAGAAATAATCTTATCATTTGAAAATAAAAGTAAGTTATGGTTAAGAAAAAAAAAAAACACCAAAAAAACAACATTTAAAAACAAAACCACAACTAGTTCAGGCTTTTAATTTAAATTTTCAAGTGCTTTAAAATTAGATGAGGGCTGGGGATATAGCTCAGTTGCACAAGCGCCTGTCTGACAAGTGCAAGGCCCTGAGTTCAAATCCTGGTGATAAAAAAAAATACATAAAATTAGATGAAATTTTCTCAGTTATCGCCAGGTCCACAGTATGGAGAGCAGGAGGAATCAGCTATCACACTCAGCATTCTCCACAAGCCATTCTGTCCTCCTGTCCCTTTCTCTGTCTCCTTTGAGCTCTTCCCCTTTATTTCATAAGCTGATTTCTTTCTATGAATTTCCTTTTTCTCTTTTACTTATTTCCAACCTTTTCCCTCTTTTCATATAAGTGACTGTAACTAAAATATGAGCATCGCTTACTGGCTTGCTGGCTTTGTGTGCGTGCATGTGGTGGCAGACACACACTTAGAGCCTCTGCACATGTGGTAGGCAGGTGCTCCGTCACTGGACTATACCCTGAGCCTTTTGATGGCTTTTAAACTGAAGTACTGTGCTTTTTGTCTTAAGAAGAACTTAAATATGTTTTCTTATTTTAAGTTTTGACTTGTGTGTACCCAAAAATTAATTTTTACTGAGTCTCTTTTGAAAGATTTCAATTTGCATGCCTTCTTCAAAAAATGTTTATCTTCAGCACCAAATTTCCATAGAATCTGTACATACTTTTGGTTTGCTGAGTGTTTCATTGCTTCCCATTTTCCATTTGAGAGCATACTAGAGGTGGCAAAATAGAAACAGGCATCTTCCTGGTATCCATCTGCACATAAGCTATACTACTGCTTAGGCTAAAGTCAAATTTGAGACGAGAAACTGAAATGAGTAAAATAGGGAATAAAATGATATTTGTTCACCCAGTATAAAACTATATCAAGTGAAACAAAAGTCTAAGCCTAAATTATATGATCATCCTAGATTCAACAAAATATTAAATTCTATTATAAATATTTGGAAAGTAACAAAAGCCTCCAATGGGATGCTATTTAAATCTATTCCTAAAATGTACTTTCCATCACAGTCACAAGTAAAAGTCCCTTTCTAGTATCAGGAATGTGGTTTCTTAAAGTCTGTTCTCTGGGTTCAATCAATTATCTTTGTTTTAGTAGTATGGTGGTTAACATTTGAATGAAAACAGCTTTATTTCGTCTACAGTTAAGATCAACAGAAGAGTTCTATGATGTGCGATATCCTTGTGCTCTTGGTTCAAGGGAATGCCTGAATTTCTACAACAAATGTCTATTGTTTTCTTGTGGAATGTTATTGACAGATTCTTACACATGCCTTAGATTCCTATAAAAATTGCTTGCAAGCAAACTGCTTTGTAACAATACAGCATTGTCACATCAATATAACAAAAACAGCAAGTTTGGCTAACCTTTCATCTCGGGTAGTGACATGAGTTATACTTTCATGTTCCGTAAGAATATTTAACATATAGCTAAATATTTTGTGGCACTCTGCAAAGTTTGCTTTCTCCCCCATCCCTATCACAATAATTGTGTACGCTGATACACAATTACTAAAACACACATTTCCCTCTAGGCCTGCTGAGTCTTTGCGGGGCTAGGTTCTTTCAACATGGCAATACTGGAACACCACCTGGAATCTTATTAGACATGCCTGGGGGGTAACCAGAGTCAGGTGCTTCTTAAAAGCTCCCTAAGTCACTCTCATAGGTAATTAGGTTTGAGAAACACTAGGATGGTAGCATGTGAAAGAAAATCGGCATCATGATCATGGGAGACAAGTAGCAAAACAATCATAAAAGCAAACGTCTTACTCAGAAGTCATGTGCCTGAGTGGTAGTCAAGAATAATAACTGGACATCCCAAGACAGAACTCACTATGGGGCCCTACAGAACAATCAGTGTCTATTTATCTACCCAGTAACTCACAGGACCTTTAAGGAGGGAATGTGTTACTACTGCCTTGAACTGTTCCAAATTTCTTAAGCATAGAAAACACAAAAGCATTGCACACAGAAAAGGAACAAAGCTGAGTACTTTCCAAAGGTGGATCCTAAGAGCACTGTGACATCTCCCAGGTGCTTTTGGGGGAGTTTTGAGAAAACTGGCTGAACTGATCAAGGAAGCCCTAGACACACCACACCACCACTGGTGGCACCAAACCTAAGCCGGGTGGAAAAGACTAAAAACATCTGAGTATCTTTCAGGCATTCATACCTTCTACTTTCTGTGGTCATGTGGCTGTGAAAACCACAGGTTTCTTCCTCTCCATGAGAGGCCCCTGACTAAGGGACTATGAAGAGCAAGAAAGTCTCAAGCATGCTTTTCACAGTTTTGTTAAGGGGGGGTCTCTTTAGCAGACAGAACAGTAGTTTCCAGATCTAGGAATGGTGTGGGATTTCTAGAACACACCACACACTCCATCACCTACATTTTCTTTGAATCTGGCCTAGCCTACCATTGAATTAAAATAGTTCATCAGATTTGATAACTAAAATGGAAAGAACAGAAGAAAAATAGAAAAGAGGATCAAGCTTCTTTGTAGAAACCTAAAACTTAGTTTTGCTCCTTTGACATCAGTCACAGGAAATTCAGAATACAGTATCCCCAGTCTGATTTCCAGGGCAGAACAAGAGGTGCTTCCCATGCCTGTTTTCTTACTTCTCTACCACCACTTCAAGAGAGGCTGGCAGAGGTTCTGGAGACAAAGGGAAGTTTTTCACTTTGGGTTCTTTGAGTCTCCAATGATTAATAAAAATTTTAGACCTTTTCAAAGTATATAGATTTTTCCCAAGTTTTTTGTTGTTAGTTGATTGCTTTTTTGTATTTTTGGTACAAAGCTTTGAGCTTTTTGCTTTATGTTTGAGAACTCTCTTATGTAATCTCAACTTCTATTTTCCTTGTATTAGTTAGGGAGCTTTGAATTACTGTAAAGTCTATTTCAGTATTTTTATACTCACTGTTGCAATGTTTCAAAGCCTTGTTCTTTATAGAGCAGTTCTTGCTTCATCTGTGAAAGTTCTCTCTTCAGCTTTTTAACCTTTTATGAGAAATCAACATAAATACTGTTTGTAAAAATAGCAACATCGCATATTATTTTAAAGGATAATATAAATTATTCAACACACAAAGCCACTATTTTAAGTAACTATACAGTTTCTTTACATGAATTCTATGGAAGGTCTACTCATTATATGTAGCGTTTTTATCTCACACCCGAGACAATACTATTAACATATTTCTTTATTCTTTTTCCAAACAAGTTAAGTCCTTCTCTCAAGCTTTTTAAATTCCCCACACTTGTCTCCCTCACAATCACTCTTGTCTTCTCTAGTATTAATTCTTGGTCTTCCACATCCTAAACTTTGACTAACCATATCTAACTTACAATCTTTACTATCAGTACATTCTGGCAACCACAGGGCTATCCTCAATCACAAAGTGAACCTCTTTTCTCCCATATCTTGCCTTTGCTCACACAAAATATCCTCTGAAAATTCTCAATAGTAACCCTTCACCTAAAAGTACCCCAATAAAATCAGACCCCACATGCTTTTCTTCTAATCTCTACCATTTTCCCCTTCAACCTCCCCACTAGTGTTTAAGACTCCTCATCCAAACACCTCCCAATCTCCCCACCACCTGACCTACCTGAGTGCATAACAATCACAAATAATAAACTGTGATAGTGTGGACAGAGGGGAAGTATAAACTACAAGGACTATCATGTCGAAGTGTTAGAGGACTGAATCTATGCATGCTGATTCAGTTATAATCAGATGTAATTCTTTCAGCAAAATACAGGGACAGAGTTTAAATCACTTAAAGTAAGTAAAAGAAAAAGTAAATACTAGCACTGGACATACAAAGCTGAAAATTATTCATGGGAAAGCAACATGCTACTAAAAATTCCATTTAAGTCACAAACTCTCCTCATTTCTCTAGTCCCCAACCTCAAGTACCCTAATAAGAGGAGGGAAAAGGAGGGAGACACATATATGTAAAAGATCTATCTGTCTATTCATCCATCCATCCATCCATCCATCCATCCATCCATATAACACACACAGATACGGGAGAATGAGAACACAAGGCAATAAAAGATTTCCAAACCATTTCCCAATTCTCTCTCTCAAGGCAGAGAAACAGGTTACAAAGGGAGAAGAAAACAACTACCAGGTAGCAGAAAATCTATGCAGAGTTTACAATAAACAACAGCAAAAATCAACAAGTGGGGTTAGATCAAACTGAACAGGTTCTGTGCAGCGAAAGAATCAGTAGAGTGAATAGACAACCTACAGAATGGTAAAAACAACAACAACAACAACAACAACAAAAACCCTGCCAGCTACTACTCAAAAACAAAGAACTAAAAAAAAATCTAGAATATATAATATCTTGAACATACATTATCCAAAAATACATGGATAACTAAAAAAAAAAACAAAACAAAACTCAAACCACCAAAAATGAAAAATCCAGTAAGAAATGAGTAAGAGAAATGAACAAACACTTCACAGAGGGAGAAATACAGTCAACAAATATATGAAAAAACGTTCAACATCTCTGGCCATTAGAGAAATGCAAACTAAAACAATACTAAGATTCCATTTTATTCCAGAAAGCATTGCAATCATTAAGAAATTAAACAATAAAAAATGCTGGTGAGGTTGTGGTTAAAACAAGGAATCCTCCTTCATTGTTGGTAGAAATGTAAACTAGTACAAACATTATGGAGATTAGCAAGGAAATTTCTGAAAGAACTGAAATTTAAAATTCCGTATGACCTGGTATCGTCCCCAAAGAGCTAAAGACATTATGTCTATGCATAAATACACTAATGTTTGTAGCAGCTAAACTCATAATAGCTAAATCCTAGAAACATCCTATATACCTATTAACAGATTACTGGATGAAGAAAATGGGGTATCTATATATAATGGAATACTACTCCATTATAAAAAAGACAGATTTGAGACACTTGTAGGAAAGTAGATGCACCAGGAATGTATAGTGTTGAGTGAAATAAACCAGACATTCAAGCTTAAATACCATACACTATCTCTCACTTGAATGAGGCAAAGTACAAACAAAAAGAATAATAAAGGATGGATAGAAAGGAACAAAAAGATGGATCTCTTACAATAGGGAAATGGTCCAAGAGAAAAAGATATGCCTGGTACAGGAACTTAGTAACTTTTAATGCAAACATTACATGCTACAATGTGAGCTAAGATTAATAATAATAACATTGAAAAATGAGATAGAGAAAGTGGAGAAGGGAAGGAAGGAGAAGGAGATTAAAAAAGAAACAGGCAGCGCTACGTACGCATTACCACTCCCCAAGATGACTGTAAACTGCATCAACTGCAAACACATACTAGTAATACTAGAAATTAAAAGTTTAAAGAAAACCAGACATAATTCCTACCCTCAATGGATCTTACAGAAGTATGAAAGAGTCAGATATTTAGCAAATAAATAAAAATAAATCTTACTGCTGTAGTTTGGGATTTTGCAAGGGGAACAATATAATACAGGACACATATTTTATAACATTATTTTATAATAGTCACCCAAGAAGCATATACAAAGATAATGTAGGAAATTTGTCCACACACTAAAGACCAAAGAATCCAGTTGAGGACCTAGATCCCACAACAATTCCTGCATGAGCCCAGCTGAAGACTTAGAGCCCATAACAAAGCCTCCCACAAATCCAGCTGGAGGGAGACCTGGAGCGCACAACAATATCTCATGCAAGTCTGTTTCACAGATCTGCAGTGGAAAGGCTCAAAGGTCAGTGGTGGAAGTTTTAGAAAGTCTGTGCCAGTGAGATGAAGGATCTGTGCCAGCAGGCTGAGGGATCTGCACTGGAGCCATGAAGCAATGCTCAAAATAAGAACCTGAGCTCACCTGAAAGGTACCACAACCATCCTCAGTGACAGTGAGGTACTGAGCTCCTATGATGATGAGAACAGCCGAGTCCTATCAGGAAAGCCATCACGACAAGCTTCTCCAAAAGACAGCTGTGCACCATCTCTCCCCCTGCCCCTGGAGCTAGGAAGTGATGCTCAATGTGAGGACCAGAGCTCCCCCAAAGTAAACCTTAGCCATTCTCAGCAACAACCAGGCCCTGAGCTCCTTCAAGGATGAGAATAGCCAGGTTCATCAGGAAAGCCACCATGACCAAGTCTTCCAAGAGAACCAACTCCCAACAGCTTCTCTTTCTTCTCCAGTTCTGCCTCTTCTGCTGGGCACAACAGTTCAAAGGTAGGCCTCCTACACCCAGTACCACACTGGTTTAGTTCAACTGGGCATTAGCAAGGTGACCACCACTTGTCAATCTACCTCACTTACCAATTACCATGGGTAGTATGAAGGAAAAATTCAGGATATAGTGAGATATATAGGAGCTGGGATAAAGGATACACATACTACCCCAGTCTCAGAGACTGGATAGGGCTTCCCTGTGGAAATAAACAGTTAAATTGAGGGGTAGTGGGGCTTATTTGGTAGAAGAGTAATCCTCAACTTGCTAAAAAATGTTAAAAGTGTGTGTGTGTGTGTGTGTGTGTGTGTGTGGCATTTAAAGCATGTTACTGTTGCTGGATTGAAGAGGGGAGGGGTGGCATACGATGGGATTGTGCTAGATAGTCTTGGAGCCCTGCTGATGATTTCTAAGACTTATTTTAAGAACAGTGAAAGTGAAGGGGGGATTTTAAAGCAGGATCACTTAAGATTTTAAATGATCACGAGGACTCTGACTGGCCTTGTGGGTGGTCAAAGTGACAAGGATACCTTCACTGTGGGTTGGTCTGTGGGCAAGTGCTGTAGAGAGTAAGACCCAAAAGAGGTAGAACTTAACAGAATTCAGTAATGGACTCTGTGTGATAGGTGAGAGGTGAAAAGGTGTCACACATAACTGTCAAGCTTTTGGCTTGGCAGCTAGGTGGTTAACACATTCCTACCAGCTAGAACAACTAGTGGTATATGCCTCTTGGCTACATCGGCCAGCTTACACCACTGGTGGTACAAATGGATATAATAATTTTTATGAGTCTTTTTACTAATAAAATTAATAAAAAGATGCTCAGTGACAGTCATACAAGTACCACCAGTGGGTCCAGACACCTGGCAGCTGGCTAGACATATGAATTAAAGGCTCATCATGAACATGTTAAAGTATTTTAATGCAGAGTGGGACCAAATTTTGTAAGATTTCAAAAGCAAGTGGCAGGCTGAGGAGATAGATCAGCAGTCTAGGCATCCACCTGGCAAGTGCAAGGACATGGACCTGATTCCTAGTACTGCATGCTGTGCCAGCCTGGAACCCCAGGAGCGCCATGCTGGCCACTGATCACAAGTGTGGTGGCACACACCTGGTATCCCAGCACTGGGGAGGCTGAGACAGGAGGATCACTGTGAATCTGAGCTGTGTAGAAAGACCATGTACCAAATAAATAAATACATAAATAAATTTTTAAAAAAGCAAATGGCATATGTTCAGAAAAAGTATATGGGCTGGAAATAATAAAACAGACTCATTAACACTGAGATATTTTAGAAGCTGTCCTTTTAGACTATGTTTTCAAAAAGAAGAGTTCAGAAATAAACCTTAGACACCTTATTCAGAAGTTTGTTAGAAAAAGACACAAACTGTGAAGCAGTGGCACAAAAAGTAGGATCAAAGACAGCATTATACAATATTAGAGAAAAAAGTGAAAATGGAGACTACGCACCATCTGCAACAAAATGAAAAGGACAAGAGCCATGTAATACTCATATCTGTAAATCATAGGGCTCAATACTTTTAAAGTAGTCAATAATTTATCCATTGAGTTCATCTGAATGTTGAATAGTTTCTGCCCTAAGGCACTTACATGTTTTTATGGAAAAAATACAAATAACTTTACTTCAAGGCTCAATATATAACAATGAAAAATAAGCAATGCTATTCAAATCCAAAGAAGGAAAGTAATACCATGGCTTGGTATGAAGGCTGATCTCATGGAGAAGATGAGTGAACTGGATTCTGAAGGTACTCTAATATCACTGAAGAGCAATGAGCTCATTCACATTGTATCATGAAGATGTTTCTGTTTTAACACTATACTATTGCCAAGCCAAATGCGCCAGTAATCAATACCTCATTCCATATGTACTTTCTATTTCTGACAACATATTTAAGAGAGTATTCTCAAGTGCTTTTGTTAAAAACACACTTTTTGCTTAAAAAAGCAGTTAATCTGAAAATTAGTAGCGCTCACACAGCTGGACTGAAACTTGTCCTTAACATTTTTTTTTCATTTTTGAAGTTGTTTAGTATTTATCAAAAATTAATAATTCAAAATTTTGCCCTAAATAATGCTTAATTACAAACAATGATATTTTTACTCAGTAAATGAAAGTATCTCCACATAATCATTTCCTATTTATTTTACTTTAGTCAAAGCAATAGTTGAACTGAAGCACATGCACGTGAAAGGCTGAGCAGACAGCTGTGGTTCCTTTTTTTTTTTTTCATAATTTTATTGATAAACAAATAGCAATGAGACAGTT
>NDGM011143263.1:0-14248 GCA_002564305.1 Octomys mimax | reverse complement strand
TGTCCTAGCGATTTGATTTGAAACTGTCTAATTGCTATTTATCAATAAAATTCTGAAAAAAATGTGCCCTTGAGAGATGGGGCTGGTGGGCCATGCTTTTTCTGGACGCTCATCTGTCCCTCTCACAGAAGCTTTCTTGCAATAAATTCTTCCTAGTCTTAAAAAATGGGCTTAGAATGTGCCTGCTGATGAATAACTTCCCATCCAATTAAATTACATAAAAATTTGATATTCAATTTTGTCATTCTTTTCCTAAGCTCCCACCTAAAGATTAGGATTAATTAAAAATAATATATTGTGGATTCACACTGTTTACAATTATTTGTTTTTTTATATAATACTTGTCAAAGTTAAAATACCAACTACTTGTGAACATTTTTATATAGTAATACCAAATTTATTTAAGTATACAAATCATTTCCAAGTAAACATAGTTATCTATTTTTTTGAGACAGGATCTCACTGTGCAGTTTGTGAGGGTTTTAATTCACTACACAGGACTTGCTAGTCTCAAATTTCTCCTGTTCTTCCTGACTCAGGCTCCCAAGTGGGGAGTGCAAGGTGTGCCCCCACACCTGCCACAGATATCTCCATTTAAAGCACTGTTTAATCCACAGAAAAATAAAATGTAAATTTCTTCTCCCTAAATTTGAAAAGTTCTAGGAAATAACACCATTACTACAACTGAGCCAATGAATTTGTCCATTATCAAAGGCAAGTGTAATTCTGTGTGTGTGTGTGTGTGTGTGTGTGTGCACGTGCATGTGCATGTGTGATATGAGCATGTAAAACGTACTCTTTTAGTAAATTTAATTTAATAATGATAACCGCAGTCCTTATAATGTATATTGGGTATTACTTTTGTTCATCCCAAATAATTGTAAATCAGCAAACTCTTTAAATAATCAGAATAAAACACACATATGCATCGTTCAAAAATAACTTAAACATGAGCATGATTTAAATTATGTGAACATCCTTCATCAGTACACAAGATAGGAAAACGAAGAGGAATACTTCATCTATGGGAAGCAACAATGTAAAATACCGTATAAAACATAAAAAAAAAATTAGAAAAGGAAAACAAAAACAGGGTTTTAAGGAAAATCTACTCAGAAACACTAGTCTTTGCTGTGACTTCTGATGCAAGTGCACAACATTTCAAATTATTCCCTCAGTATCCTACTTTTTTTTTTTCTACCTTGTCTGTTGTGCGCCTTTGTAGTAAAGCTGCCAAAGCCATATTAGAAAAGGTAAGTCAGATGCAGGGCTGCACACTTCCAGTAGTTTCCCACGGATTTAAAAAAGCCTAGATACCCTTGAATGTCCCTGAGAGATCCATTGGTGGCCTGAGCTCCCTTGTCTCATTGTTAAGGAGCTCACTCACTCCGCCTCTCCTTTGTGCTCACTCAGCGTTAGCACGTGCACCACCACTTTGGTTCTAACAAAACTGGACATAACTGTGGGCTGGCCAAATAGCTCAGTGGATTAAAGCACCTGCTTAGGCAGACTCAAGAGCCAGGGTTTTGATTCCCAGGCCTGCTGTGCAAGACCCGCCCGGGGCACACTGAGATGGCAGGTGAGCCTGGGCGTGGTGGCGCAAGCCTGTAATCTCAGAACTTGGGAGGCTGTAAACAGGAGTATCACTATGAGTCCCTGTGTGACTGTATGACTCCTATGTGTCTTGAGACTCTGTAGACCCTGTCCTAAATTAAAAAAAAATTGTACATAAGTACAGACCCTCACTAATGCCTTCTCTTGCGTGGTTCCTGTCCCAGACACAACAATAGCTATGCTTTTGCTTCCTGGTAGATCCTACCAGATTTCCACCTTATTGGTGGTTTCTGATCAGAAAATGTAACTCTAATCCCTTTCCTTTAATCTCCCCTTTATTCCATGACTTAGTTTTCATCACAGATATTTCTATCTTGTGATGAAACTTATTTACATGTTCAACTTTATTTCTCATCTCAAGAGTATTACATCTGTGAGGTCCCCAAACTTAGTTTACCTTTTATTTTATACTGCTACACCCATCAACTTTAACATGACCAGAAATGGAGTAACTACTCAACAAAAAACATGTTCAAATAAATGAAAGGACATAGGACAGATAGACAGGATTTTTTTAATGTAACAAAACATTATGAATTTAAGACAAAAACTGAGAATACATTTTTAACATTTTCAATAAAATTTTCATAAATACATTTCTGAAAATATATTCTGAATTCTGCAAAAATATGCTGAATTTTTCTTGAGTGTATTGGATTTATTTATGAATAGAAATGACAGTATTGAAATATGCCACAAACCACTGAGCTCTACAAATCTTTTTTGCTCCTATACAGAGTAACCACACACAGGAAGTGTTATAGCTCTGTTGTAGTTTGGATCTGAAATTACCACCAAATCTGATGTGATGAAAGCTTAGTGCTTGACATTGCAGTGCTCAGAGTGAGGCCTACAGCAAAGGGATTGGCACACAAAGCTCTTGGTTCACAATTTGGTGGCCTCACTGGGAGGTGGGGGACATTTCAGCAGGTGAGGTATCATCAGCAAATGTCCTGGAGTAGGGCACATCTCGTCCTGGGCACCACTTCTTATGTGTCTCTGAGCTTATCTCCTCTCTCCTACCACCTCATCTATCCATCTCGTCCCTGTTCTTTTCTTCTTGGCCATCACAAGGCGAGTGACATTCTACATTCACAACTTTTTGTGACACACCAACTGCCTCATCATGGGTCAAAAAGCACTGAGCCAAAGGTCCATTTAAACCTCTGAGATCTCAAGGCACAATACATCTTTCCTTATTTTAATTTTCTAAATTACTTCATCACTGTAGTGAAAGTCTGAGTAACACAAATACTTCTATTTACCAATTGTTTTTTGTTCTTTCCTCCACTATAAAAATGCCATTTCTTTTTCACCATTGCTCATTATCAGACATTAAAATATAACATTTATTGAACTGTTATTCATATCAGGCTTTTTAGGAGTTATGAATTCAAAATTTTGTTAGACATGGTGCCTAAACTCCAGAATCATCCTGGTTTGTCAAATAATTGTCATTTTTCATGAAATGATTTATCCCTACCAAATAAAATGTTTTAGTAGAAAATTAATTTCATTATCACTTCAAAATCATCACTTAAGAAAGAGCAAATTTGCCTTCTTCTCTTCTACCTTGTGAGGATGCAGAATGAGCCTCCTAACTGGGGCCAAATTATAGAAGTTTGGTCATGGACTTTTCCTGGGCTCTAGCACTATGACATAGTACACTTCTGTTTTTTAAAAGTGTGCACTCTGTGCTTTTCTGCTATAGCAACTCAAATAAAATGCCATGCACTCACATACGTACAACGCTCTGAAAAGAAACTTAAGAAATCTTCAATACCAAAATCTGTCTTCTATTTGAGAAGTTTACATAAAGCAGGAAAGATACTGAAAACTCATATCTATAATGAGTCTACTTTTACAGTTCAAGCTTAAGAATAATAGAAAAATAAGAATTAAAGAATAGTAGAAAATATGTCTCTGAGGTAATGTCTCCATCAGTTAAGAGAAAAACTTTTTGCAAATGCAGTTTGAGTATTGTCTACCTTCTAGGGCTGGGGAGATAACTTAGTGGTCTAAGCGATTGCTTGACAAGTACAAGGTCCAGAGTTCGATGCCTGGTACCACATGCCATGCCTGCCCCAGAATCCTGCATGTGCCATGCCAGCCCTGAAACCAGATATGTGGCACACACCTGCAATCCCATTGCTGGGGAGGCTGAGACAGGAGAATGAGGCTGATTTGCATAGTGAGACTCTGTGCCAAATAAATAAAAATTAAGAGAGAAAAATATTTTCTGCTTTCTAATACTTACATAATAAGATTTTTATAAGGATTTGCTGAAAAATTTGGCATACTTAGAGGAATGACACAAATTATAATTTTCTTTTTAGCTTCCTCAATGATTTTTAAAGAGGAAAATAAAGATAATCTACATATGTTTTGCATGTAACTATTGTAAAAGATATTCCACAGTTAAACTGAATAATTGTCTAGTGTGAAAAGATTTAAAGAATGCCAGATATGCTACAATTTTATTATTTCTTTCACTATTGTAATTTTTCCCTATAATTTTGTAGAAAAATATGAGCATTGTAATTTAAGTAGGTTACAACTTTGGGAGAATATATATATATATATATATATATATATATATTTCAGACTTCTGCGTTTATACTTCTTTTCGACTTCACCATATTCTTGCGAGCAGGGGATGTTATCTTTCCTCTGTTCTGTAAAAGTGAACACTTCCATGTCGCACGAGGCTGAGCAGCTAGCATAGCAGCGACAGGGAGAGGCCACCGCTGTCTGTCTCAGGAGGCTCCAGGGAAGAAGGCACCCCTTTAGCCTTTCACCACGCTCACACCGATAAGCTTTTTGGATAGGAAGAAAAGGCATCTCCACTGATAGCAAGATTAACCTGAAAAGATTAAGTATCTTAAGTCGTGGTTTCTAAATTAGATACTAGAAACTAAATTATTTATTTAGCAAAGATCAAAAGGGATTCAATTTCTCAGAATATTACTGATGCTATTTAATGTATAATTTATTTGAGTTAAAAATCACAATGTAAGTTCTAATCTAGAACATGTAGAAAAGAGTTGTTCTTAACATTTATAGTCACACTTTACTGACATACCAAATTTTCAGAAAAGGAGACTTGAAAACTATATGCTTTTAATTGTACATCCCTAATTCAAGTTCTGTTAAGACAAACTATATCTTAATTTTATAAGCCATATATTGAATACTTTTTCCCCTAGAGAATCCATATTATTAAAAAGGAAAGGAAATAAAAAGAGTTCACAGATGTGTCTTGAGAAAGGCACGTAGAAGCTTGCCATGAGTAAAATTCTTAATTTTCTAAGGCCTCTGTCCCAAAAGGTATCTGAGGAAGGAAAACATGCTACACGAATTGCATTCTGGGTTTTCTTAAAAGGAAAAGCCATTTCCTGGTCTTCTACATAGTAAAACAGATCATTGTAATAGCAACAACATTGAAACTAAAATTTTAAACTTGTTATTTTACTTACACTTACAAAAATATTATATGCCCTGATTTCTAAATCGAAGTTGTATAAGCCTCATTTGCTATTTTAATTTCCATCATAGTAATTAGAACTTCAGGGGGCACGCTGCCTTAGAGTGCTGTGGGCAAACCAAGTGTAGAATGTGAACTAAGGACGTCATTTCTTCACGCTAGAGTAATTTTAACCCTTTTGGAACTAAATATTTTAATGACGCAATATTGCTGCTGTGTTTGCAGTGCGGTTCATGTGCCAATCAAAACGTTCATGTGCCGGAAAGTCTTGAAAATAAGAATACTGAAAAATAATTGTACATGCCAAATTTATGCATTACTGTGCTAAATATATAAGGTGGCATCTATTGATGAGGGGTTATTAGTTTTAGATACAGAAATAAATCCATAAAAGAGGTAACATTTTAATTTATCACGCTTCGTCAAGCAGTATGATAAGCCAGACGACACCAATAAAAAGTCAAAGTAATGAATTGTGATGAACTAAGTCCAAAGTTCTGTACACAACTTGGGAAAATGAATGAATACAAATAAAACATGTGCTATCCTTGTAAATGCCATGACAATTTCATATATCCACGCAATTAACGCACTAATTTATGTGAGAAATTATCAATACATAACTAGATCTAAATCAAAAGGTCAGTTAAATTGTAGAGCCTAAGTAAATTAAAATGGCCCCTGAGGATCACTTAACATGGATATTTATTAAGTAGACTCTTCATTGTTACTTAACTGTAAAATGTACTTATACTGCCACATTGATGAAGAGATACAGAGCAATTTTTTTGTTGCTATTGTGAGACGACAGGAGCCATTAATACTTTGCATTAGATATTTTAAAAGTTCTGTGACTTGATGATTCAAACATTTTAATATAAAATATTGTTACAAATTATTTTCATTTAATTTACACACTAAGAATGAGTTATATTTATTTTAAGTGATATCCTCTGACATGGACTAATTTGAAAATGTTGTATTTAAACAAACATGCAAAAAAATAAACAAACATGCTTCAGTACAATTAATCAAAAACAAAAAAAGAACATAATTGTCCATATTGACCATTCAAATGTTTTTATTGAGTATTATTATTCAAAAATGACTTTCTAGATATTACAGAAGTACTGTTAAAAAATTGAAGAAATGGCCACTTTGTTTTAAATAAGTACATATTTGATTGAATTTATCTAGAATATGATTACTATAAATGAGAAGTCATTACCTAATAAATGTTTGCGTCCAATATTGCTTGCTCTTTAATATTTGATTTATAGGCATTTTCAGGATGATACTTTTACTATTCATGTTGGATTTAATAACCCTGAGAGCAGTTTTATACTAGAGTAGTATAGTAAGTCCTCAAGCTTTCTCCAGATATTCTGTACCCTGATCAGCATTATTAGGCTTAGATTGTGTCAGGGAACTATGGCGTGATAACGGATAGCCCTATGAACCACCCCCGATGGACTAAACTGATAGTTCAGTCTCACTCAACAATAGAGTTAGAATAATAGAATTAATTTGGTCTTTTAAAGTGTGACTTTACTGGTAGGATTCTTAATAGTGGGTTTTGTTGTGTCAATATCCTTCTTTCTGTATGGATGGTTATTTTAAATCTCATTTAACTGACTTTTAGTTCATTATAAATTATGGTTTGTGATAAAATTGTCCTTTGTGAGCTCTTCCATTATTCTGCAAAGAGCCTAGTAGTTTCATAATAATTACAGAATATGCATGTAGACTTGGACCTGCTACATGCTCAATTAAAAATATTCACTTTGGACAGTTGATAAATAAATGTTTGTGTAACATTTCACAATCTGTATTGTCTTAAGGATTTTATCTAATATGTAAAATTAAGTAATGAGATCCCAGTAAAATTTTTCTCTCTCCCTAGTTTTTCTTTCTTTCTATATCTTCTTCTTCCTCCTTTCTTCTTTCTCCCTTCATTTTTCTTT
Source organism: Octomys mimax (assembly GCA_002564305.1). Lineage (NCBI taxonomy): Eukaryota > Metazoa > Chordata > Mammalia > Rodentia > Octodontidae > Octomys > Octomys mimax. The sequence continues at coordinate 7,186 of NDGM011143263.1, read as the reverse complement.
CCTCCTCCTCCTCTCCCAAAACATAGTATCATAAAATGAAAAAGTATAATAATATTTTTAGTCACTTCAGTTTAACATAATTTCATGCATACTTCATTTTCTAGATACTAAATATTAGGATTTAAACATTTTGATGATTTGTATTTAAATGTCTTCCTTAAGAAAAATGATGTTTCTAACCTATAGAAAAGGAGGTATATTTAACTAGAAGGCTGTGGCAGAGTTTAAGACACACCAAATAGACTATTCGAACAAATCATAGGCCTTACTAACAACCTGTTTAATATTATATAACATTTAGGTTTCATGTCCTTTATACCAAACTTCAATGTTACATTGCTTTTAGGTTCTATATGATAATTGCCTTTAAAGAGTTCATTCTTTTAGTTGTAGAAAACTAGTATAAGCAATTCAGAAGAAAAGGAAAATGCTAAATTGAATTTCAGTATAACAACAGAAATGGATTTTATGTTACAGTGTATGAATGGTGTTAGATGTTAATTAATGAAGAAAATATAGCTGTAATGAAATTTTTGTTACATGTTATTTCATGTTATTTTTAAATGGTTTAAAAAATCAATTTAGGAAATCCATGAAGCATCAACTTGTATAGACATAATTTATTTATATTAACTTCAAATTCCCATATTAGCTCTGATGGAAAGTTTTCTCTGTGCTGTTTGTGACCTGTAATTTCATATATTGTTTTCTCCCTTAAGGGAAATACTTGATTCCATTCTTGGATAAAAATGATCTGTCAACATTGTTTGCTTTAAAGGATTTTTTTAAAAGCATGAACACTGAGAGAAAACTCGAGGCACAGGGGATTGCAGTCCAGCTGTTGTATAGCAAATCAATATTTAAAATGCACAAAAGAGATTTCCCTTCCCTTCAAAGCAGGGCTTTTGTGCACTTAATTTGTTGTTCTATTAAAATGTACAACTTGTAAGAGAAGGATTTCACACTTAGATTTGGCTTCTGTTTCTGATTACTACTCTGCAATGTGGTTTTAGAACACTAATGTTAGCGCACTTCAGTGTGAGATTCTTAGGCCCTGTTGGGAGGTGGAAGCTGTCAATTTCAAGAACGGTCAGTCACCACATTCTTGGTCGACTCAAACAACACACTGCTTCTCTGGTCCCTCAGCTTTCAGCAAAGGTTACTGTGCTCTATTTCAAAGACAGTGCATTAAAGATAAACATTAGAAGTTCTCAAAAATTCCTATCTAGACAGCGATCACTGTCCTCCTCATTCTAAATATAGTTATAAAGGAAAAACACAACTTGCCTTCTGCAAACACCTACTTGCAGGAGAGTAGCCTTTGGCTAAGCTCATTTATTGCTTAAACCACACCAAGCATTTTATACCGTGATTTATGTACTAGAAGGTTATGCCTTGAAATTCTCTAGTACCATTTTATTCATTCCCTGGTTTCTATGGAGAATGGCTTTCATTGTAAAGCCCAGTATCAAATGCACTGATTTTGTCAAGCCTGTCTGCTGCACTGAACCCATCTTCACATTTCTACCGTGCGCCTCTGGCCCCCTGGGGTGAAGCGCTGCCTGGGTGCATTAATAGCAGAATCACAATGTAAGTGTCAGGACCGTGCATCATCACACTTTGACGCCAGCTTCGCTGATTCGCCTGTGTGTGTCACTGTAGAAAAACTAAGGCTAAAGGTTAAAAGATGCAGTTTATTAAATAATTCAAGCCATTAACCTGCAACCTGCAAAACCGATGGCAGCCTTTTAAGTTTCCACTGCCAAGATTCACGCTTGGTGTTGACTGATGCTAAAGCACAATGCCTCTTTGCTTTACTTTTATGGCTACACAGTGATGTAGTGTGGAAGGAGGGTGAAAAAAGGTGACAGGATCTACGCAAGGGGACAATAAGAGCAGCAGACTCACTTGCATAAAGAAGATTGAAGCCTTCCCTCCCTCCTTCCATCTCTCCGTATAGGCCTCTGTGCACATCTGCGTCACTTAACGCGGGAGTAGGAGGCGCTGAGGCAGAGAGAAAATTGTACTGTGAGGACCTTGACAGCCTCACGGGCGGGCTTTCCTCACTGCCTCTCCGCTTTTTCTGCAATATTTATTGGTCTTCTTCAAACTGACTTTACAAAGCCACCCTTCTCACACTGCAGAAAGCCTGCGACTTCCTCCCAGGTCCCCTGCAAGCTGTCAAGGCTTTCTCCCGACAAGCTGGGGCAGGGGCGCAGGTGCTCTGGAAGGCTGCGGGGTGCTCTTCGTGGCTTCTTGGACACTTGGGGCTCTCTCTCTCCGCGCTCGCCGGGCGCTGAACTCTGAGCTGCACCGACGGGAGCACCGACAGGCTGCCAGGAGCGTGTCCCGGGCGCTGTATCCGCCGCGGCACAGCCTCGGGGTCTTGCTTGCAGCCGGTAACCGCTGGGTTCCCGCGCGGACGAAGACCGAGGATTCGCGGCGCTCGCTCTCTCCCGCTGCGCTGGAGCGGAGGTTCCCCGGTGCTGGGTCCCGAGGACCTGGTCCCCGCAGCCGCGCCTCCTGGCTTCGCATCCGCGCTGCTCCTGCCGGCCCCGGCCCGGGGTGCGCCGTGTGCGCCCCGCCTCCGCCTCCGCTCTCGTCCGCAGCCAGCCTATTCCTGCGCAAGCTTCGGTCCGTCTGTCTTGTGTGCGAGAAGCATGTCCGGCCCCGGGCGAAAAGACTTCGATGTGAAGCACATTCTGCGCCTCCGCTGGAAACTCTTCAGCCACCCGTCTCCGTCCCCAGCGGGCCCGGCGGGGGGCGGCTGCCTGCAACCGGACGGCAGCGGCAGCTTCGAGCACTGGGGGCCCAGCCAGAGCCGGCTGCTCAAAAGCCAGGAGAAGGGCAGCGCGAGCGCTTTCTGGAAGAAGCCGTCCTCCTCCTCCTCCTCGTCCTCGTCGTCCTCCTCTTCCTCGTCCTCCTCCTCCTTCAGCGCCCTGAATGGCACCCTGCTGCCTGTTGCCACCAGGCTGCAGCCAGGGGCTCCGGGGCAGGGCCCCCAGCAGCCGGCCAGGACTCTCTTCTACGTGGAGTCCCTGGAGGAGGAGGGGGTGCCCGGCATGGACTTCCCTGGACCGCGCGAACAGGGGCTGTCCCTGCCGGAGCTCAAAGTGGAGCTGGCCAACTCCAGCCAGGCAACAGGTGAAGGAGGTGGACCCAGGTACCGTAAGTCCCCACGCGGACCCCGGCGTCTCCCCATTTCCACCCACCTCTCCCCGCCTCCTCCGGTTGTCACCGGTTTAAAGCGTTTCATGGGGAAAATTTGGGTTGGAGGTGAAGCCAGTTTTTATTACTGGAGTTGTAATCTCATTAAAAGTTTGTTCATTAATTTCTATTGGTTCACACTCATTGCTTTTCTTTTTGCCAGTGTCAGAGTTGGAGCCACCAATGGAAAATACGTGGGTTCTGGGAAGTCTTTAAGTAACATGGTTCTCGTATTTCTCACATTGTAACGTCTGTCTTCCCATCTTCCGTCATTAAATTATATCAGGTTTCTCATTACGTACTTAAGGTGAAATTGGCGTTAAACACCATCAGAATGCACCCCATACACGTGCCTGGTGGCCGACTGAGCGCTGCTATCTGGGATTCCTGGGTCTGGCATCAATATGCCAGGAATAATAAGGTAGACAAAAGGAGGACTGTGGGCTGTTATCCCATCTCTACCCTTCCCCCAGGCAGGGTCTCTGTTCTCTGTCCCAACTTCCTTTCTGGTCCTTCTACTTGTATTCACTTTTGCCTTTGTCACTCTAAGACTTAGAATTTAACTAAATTGGTCCCTTTTGCCTTCAGTGTCTGAGATTTGCTGACTCGGTATCAATAATTGCATATGCATAATAGACAGGTCAATATTTATTTTTAGTTTATTGTTAACATTACACGGTGTCGAGTTCTACTACATTGAAAATGCAGAAAATCTTCCCAACACTGGACATTCATTCTGAATTTTTATTTCAGGGCATTCAGTCATTATTATTCTACACTATGTCGTTACTAGTTTGGATGTATAACGAGGCTATGAAAGGATTTTCATTTAGATTCATATGATATCAGAATACATTATTGAAGAAGAAACACAGAAAATGATAATGAATATGCTCATAAATTTTAATTAATTCTCAAGAAAAATTTGGAAACAGAATCATCTTTTAAAATTTTTACTTACTTGAATCAACTTCATAAAAATTGATTAAGTTCCATAACATATGTAATAAAGTGCATGTACTTGTTATCTGCACTGTAATATTAGAGATACAAAAATTATACCTAAATTTTAAAAATCATATGTTTTATCAAGCTTTAATTTGAGCCTTAATAATCTTGAAAATATTCTGATGTGCATTAAAGCATTTAGAATAATTTAAAGTTATTATTTTAATGGAGATAGTCAATTTGAAACTTTCAAGTGTGTCAAAAGTTGTCCTTATTTTGAAGACCTAAATTATTTATTATTTGTTATGCAAGTAAGTTTACTGAAATTGTTATAAGTAGATGCTATAAATACCATGAAGTAATGAGATGAATTTAGGCAGTACTTGCCTATAAGATTATTTTTTAAAAATAAAATATGTTTTTAAAAATCATTTTCTAGTTTTATAAACATAGAATTTAAAGGGAAGGGAAATCATTGATGAACATATATCAATTCACTCTTACATTTTATGGAAAAATTAGATACTAGTTTACTGAAACTGATATTTGGAGAAATAACTGAAAAATAAAGCATATTTATTATGTGTATACATAATAAATTTCTCAATAATGAAATCAGATAAATATAGCTGACCCGAGAAGAGTAATGTTTTCTAATATTTAAAGAATAGTGTATGATAGTATATTTTCCAGTAAGTGAGGAAAATTTGGAACCAACAATTATGAAAATATTAATCTAAATTAGAGCATTTGAAAATATTAATGGAGTCCTGATTTAATGAAGTCAACTACATTGAAAGACATGAAAAAAATGACCTAGCGGTGGAAGTATCCACCAGAGGGACGCACAAGAAGGCTTTGCAGAGAACTGTAGCAGCCACACGCCCCAAGGCTCAGGGAATGCATGGTTGGAAATTAAAAGACAGAACTTCAAATCCCACTAGGACCAAGCATCTGGACTAAGGGACGAGTGCTCTGGCCTCAGTCCTCCCTATTCTCCAATTCATCACTTAGATAGGTTCCCAAAGTGAGTCATTTAGCTGACCAACCTGACCTACCCTTTCCTCACCTATCTTCAAATTAGTTCCTGCCCAGACACCGCCCCCCCCTTTTTTTCATGCTCACTTTCTGGTTCTATCTCTACCAGGTTACAGAGACTTCAGTTCAGGGATGCCCTTGGAGACTTTCTCATGCTGAAAGCTCTTGGTTAATGGAAGTCATTCTGTGCCACTTGGATCATGGATTGGACATAGACTCTGAGAAATGCTTGAGTAAACTTTCATCTCTGTGCCGTTCCGTGCTCATGGAGTGTGACAAATACTTTAGATAGAAATAAAACAGCCATCTTTTAGTTACCTTTAAATATCATTCATTCTTTTGAATCTCATAGAAAGTTGTAAGACCTAAGAATTCTGAAAATAGTGTAAGCCCCAATCAAAATCATTTTTACTATTGGAAGCAGGGTGTCCTATGAGACTTTGCATGTGTAAACTGTTTAAAATCAAGTCTCATTTCATTTAAATTTTTTTCTTAATACATGATTTAAGAAGTCTAAATTTCTTACTGGACAAATAGGTTTACACTTTTAATATTTGATGGATTTTTTTCTATTCTTGAAGTTCCTTCAAGCATTAGTCTGATGTTTACTATTGGGATTCTCACAAGTGTATTAGCAAGTATCCATTAATGATATATAATATTTGAATGCAATATTACTTACACTGTAATATTAAAGATGCAATAATTATATCTAGTAATTGTAAGGCTCATTACACAGACGAGGTAGCACTCATACAATAAAGTGTTGAATGGAAATGTCATTGTATATCAGGACTTTATTCAAATTGATCAGTAATATAGGTTCAGATTTTCTCTGATTACACTTTTAAGACAGCTGAACAATGTCTATGATGATGAGTATTCCAATGGTATGAACTACTCATGTCAATAGTTACACCTTAAGTTATTATTACACATGCAAGTATGATATCAATTGTAATACTTAGTACTTTGGTTTTCCAATAATGACTTCTATGATAAGTTAGCCTTCATGTTTGAAACAAAGTTTGGCCCTTTTTCTCACATTCTTTGTGCTCATTTATTTATTTTTTTCTTTATTCATTTGGTTTTCCACACATTAGAAGAATTATTTTAGATATATAGTAGCTTAATGGGTACAATTTGTTGTCATATGGAGAAAACTTAAAAGAGCGTTGACCATAATCTCAGAATCTCAGAATCTTAGAGAAGTCAAAGTTTCACAGACTGAACAGAAAAGTAGTGAGAATTCATAGACAAATAAATTAATTGTCCAAATATCTTATGTATTGTATCAAACCTTACTACACTAGGCAGGTATTACCATGTACTAGCCTAAACAAATCTCACCTCTCTACTACTTGATCATTCTATCAATAAGATTTAAATAGGAAATTACTTATCTTTTAATCATTAGCTTCTCTACTTTCCTGACCAAACTTAGCTAAGAAATCATAGAATTTCCAAACTTTAAATCCCTATAAAATGTAAAAAAAACCAATTACACATTTTTACACAGAAATTTAGAAATCAAACCATGTACAACATTGTAGCAGGACAATCCTATGACATTTTTTCTTGTCTCTTGTTTTTTCTAATTACCTTTTTTTTCTTTACAAACATTTACTTGAGAGTATAGCAATAATTGATGTGACATTAGAAACAGTATGCATTTAGAAGACCAAAATGACAGGCATTTCAAGCATGGTTTTAGGATTACACATTGCTATCCTCAGTGCAGTTGCCTAGTTCACAGATATCAGCATATAGTTAGTCAGGGTAAAAATTCTACCCATTAACTGCTATTTTCAAAACCTGATGGAGGACTCTTAGGACCATTGCCTTAACCATCTTATTCATATAAATGTATGGTTTTGCAACTATCATATTTATTAACTTTTCTCCTTTCTTTCTCTGTTATTTAATTCTTAAGTTCTCACTTTCCATTTAACTGTGTTATAACTTTCAATTTTTATTTCTTCTTTTGAATTCT